>JAUCMU010000802.1:0-10675 GCA_032275025.1 Enteromius treurensis | reverse complement strand
GATGAACGAACAACTCAAACCCGAAGACTGGATAGATGACCATATCAATTCTCTTTCCGGCTCTGACTGCATTTGATAGGCTTATGGGTCTGTCACGTCACGTTACGAAAGAACGACTTAAACCCAAAGACTCGAAACAGGTGAACTAATTCCAGTAAGAACTTTGCACGTTCTTCCCAAGTCACATTAAAGATTTGTTTAAAATAAACGAATAGTTCAAGAACTACCCATCACTATTCCACACCACTGAATTAGTGTATTCTGTCTTCTACTATTTCAACTATTATTATCAACTATTTCGTTTGCCTTATTACTTATGGAAGCTTGTTCTCATTTTGTTGCTAAAACTTTCCGTGACGGAGTTTAACCAAACCAACTACTGCTGAGCGTGTACTGACAGAGCGCTGGCAGCGTGTCTGCGATGTACGTGACCATGCAATTCTGTTCTGCTCTTTCTGACGGCTGAGCACTGAACATCATTCAGTGACAAATGCTAATGTATAAAATTATTATTTATTGAAATGGATATCGAAATATCGGAAATGTGTTTAAAAATCATATCACCATTATTGAAAAAAAATTATATGCCGATAAATATTGATATTGAATTATTGTCCAGTCCTAATATATATATATATAATATATAAATATGGATTCATGCATTGTTTTTATACATTAGATCTGTCTGATACATTTGAGTGTATGCTGTCACTCTATTTTTTAAATGTTAAAATCATATTAAATTTTACCCTCAATAGCTATTATTTTTTACTGGGACATACAAAAATCGGATTCTTATCTTTTTTAGCATCACAAAATTGTGTTTTTTCGTAATTACAGCGGAGGTTCCAGAAAAATTATTAGTATTTTCTCTTGATGTGGGGGCCTTTTAATATTGTATTGGCCAGTGAGGAAGTCTATAAGGTTGAAACCCAAATGTATTTAAGCAATTATTTTAGTTTTTAGATAAGAACAAGAGATTTAACTTTCTTCTTGGTCTTTTTCTCTCTTAGCTACGCAGTGACTGTTCAGGAGTCCTACGCTCATCCGTTCGACCAGATCTACTACACCAGGTGCACCGACATCCTCAATTGGTTTAAATGCACCAGACACAGGTGAGCATGGCCCTGACCTTTGACCTACAGTCACACGATTCCACTCCATGACAACAAGCAGCACTCTCCTACTAGACACATAAAAATCAAGGCGCCGGTGTGCCAGTGTTTTTATTACCAAGTGTTAATGTTACCAGCCGTGATTGTAGTGGTCAGAGTCAGGATGGAAATGGCCGTTTGACTGTCATCCGACATTACATTGGTTTTAATTGCTGCATTAAAGACTTTATCGTCAGTGTCCCTGATAAAAGCTGTGGACTCAATGAGTCACTGTGCTGCAATGTTGCATTCAGAGGCAAGTTGTCCTTCACCGAACATGGAAACTTTTTCTTAACTAACTTTAATTATGTTTATTTCTCCCCTTTCCACCTCCAGGGTGTAGCTTGGATTAGACACAAATAGAGTAGCTAGCAGTAACCAGGTGCATGCCATTACGTCCTTGTGTCTCTGCCCTTATGGAGTTCACCTGCCTGGTTATTGATGTTCATGCTTTCTCTTGAACGTTGGTGTATGTGTTTCTTCTCAGGACCAGCTACAAGACAGCTTATCGGCGCGGGGTGAGGACCATGTACCGTCGTCGTTCTCAATGTTGCCCCGGCTACTTCGAGAGCGGAGACTTGTGTGTCCGTGAGTGTCTTTCATATTTCGCTCGCTTATTTCCCCTTAAATCAGTACAGTTCAATTTCTCTTTCTTGCAAGTGGTTATGAGCACAATAAAAGCATTCATCTGCTTGAGCGATGTCCTCTTAAGCCTTGAACCCCGCTACCTTCTCTGGAGGCATTCATCAAAATCTCATCTTTGAGGCATTTTTGCAACTGCATATTCTAGGCATAATTTGTGCCTTTCATTACTGCTCCTACTAATATTGGGTTTGCTCATATTTTCAGTTTTAACACTGCCAATACGCCATTACAACGGCGTTAATAGCATTCAGTTATCGCTCATTTTTAGAAAAAAAGAATCTTGAGTGATTCACTGCAAAGACATTGTCCTAATTCCCCCCGTCCTGGAGATAATATGCTAATTAAGGAAATAACAACTTTGCCTTGCTGTAGTCTGAATGATAGATTTTAGCGATTATTTTTCGAGCAGTGAATGTCAAAAATGTCAGCTTTTATACTAGTTTATTGTCTTTTGCCGCTGCCAAGACTGTAAATGCGTGTTTTGTTTCTCAGGATTGGTTATTGTGTAGGCCAGACTCATTATTCTTTAATACGTTTTAATCACGAGTGAGCGAATCCTGTCAGTCAGCTCAGACCTTTGGCTCGCACGGTTCAGCGGTTGTTTGACAATATGCAAAAATCTCTGCGTGAAAGGACCTCGCACAGGACCGTGTCAAGGTGATGAGGTAAATGACAGTCTTACAGAGCTCCAGGGAGAGGATAAAAATCAGCACACGTAGCTTAAGAGCAAATGGGATTTGATGCCCTCACAGCTACTCGGCATTATTAACAAGAGGGAGGAACGGGCTTTCTGATGGATGGTTAAATATGGACAGCTATTTCTGCATGAAACTAATACCTGAGGTCATGTTTTTAGGCTTTAGGGTATGATAAATGTATTCGGTTTCAACTCAGTGTCCACTACTAAAGCATCTTGACGTTAATAAGCATAATGTCATGTAATTCTTCAGCCTGTGCGTTTTAAATGGACTCCCGTGAGAATGAAAGAAATTAACAGCCTACATTAAGGCGTGATATGGGCCGCTGTGAAATTCGGCTCTGCAGGATTCATAAAACTTTACTTCAGTTCGAAGTTATGAAGAGAAGAGGACGAGCTGCAGACGGCGTGGACGGTTGAAATGCTGATCACTAACCTGCGCTGCTGCTATATGAATTCACGCTAATTCATAATTCATTTTAATTTCACCGTATCAAAGAGAATTTCACACTTTACCATGGAATGAGCCACAAGACCCAGCAGATGTTTTGCTGTCGTCGTGTCACAGGGACCTAACCAGCATTGTCAGTCTTTTAAGTTTGATTTAAAAACCTAGTCATTTACATATGCCACAGAAAATGCTTTTTATGATCCAAGGACGTTTTTAATTTTACGGTTTCACATCTCGCTCTCATGACAGCAGGTATTGAGTCATTTGATATTTCAAGCAGTTATTTAATTGATATATTTGCTCACACTGTTTCTCTTTTTAGCTCTAAAGGATTAATTTATCTAAAAATGAAAACTCATTTAATCATCATCATGTTGTTTTGAGACCTGTTTATTTCTTTAGTGGAATATAATGTAGTTATTCACAGCAAAATGTCCAGTGACAACTCTTTTTTTCCCCACTTTTAGTTTTTCTCCTTTTATAATATAATTTAAGAATTTGTGTAATTTAATATATTAGTATTTTATATATTATACAATATAAATAATGATGTTGTAACCATGACATGGCAACTTCCTCCCAGGAGGACTTGAGTTTTATATATGGCTAGTATAATATAATAAGTGCTGTGTTTTTCTTTACATTATATATTTTTGTTCTGTCTTTATATTTGATATTATACATAAATATATTTAATGTTTAAATAATTAGATAAATATGTTTAAATATAAATTAATGATTAATCGCATCCAAAAAATAAAAATAAAAATGATATTTGAATGTGTACTGTGCATACTGTATGTATTATGTGTATATATAAATACACACATGTGTGTGTGTGTATAAATATATATTTATATATGTAATTAATCACAATTAACTGTTTGATAGCAATAATATAATACAATACAATATAATATTATATAAATTGCTACTTGAGGATTCTTCACATTTTTTTTCTTTTCTTTTTTTATTGCAGACAAATAAGAAAATTATTAAAGTTGACAAACAATTTGACTAAATGATGATGCCATGTTATTTTGGGGTTCACCATTCCTGTTATAAATAAACAAACTGACCAGATGACTAAATACTCTTGAATTTTTTGTTCCCCATTGAATGAAATTTAGAATATTTAACAATAAGAGCCAGAAGAGAGAAATACATGCATTGTAACCCTCTTGTAAATCAACAGCTTGTTCACCAGATGTTGTTCTTTCGTTACTAAAGGTCATTGTAGAAAGATAGAGGTTTCAACAATGACCTTTAGTAACAGGAATTTTTTTATGGCTGAATGCGAGTGACCATGGTCTGTTGAAGATAAAGTTGATCTCATGTTTCTATCCTTATTGAGTGGGATTGTGTCCAGCTCTGTCTGTAGCCTGAAGGCACTGCTAACAACCATGGGATTAGGTGCAGCTGGGTTAGGGATCAGTTTTGACATTGTCTGGTGGTCTGAGTGGGAGAAGGCAATGACAATAATCAATAATGTTCTCATTACCACACAATAGCTGCAACAATTTCATGTTAACAGTTGTTACTGTAATGGAACCACACCATCTGTGGAGAAGATGGTAGGCATAATTTTTTTCCTCCTCAGTGACCTCATGGCATGTTTATTGCCTCTGTGCTGTTTAAAATGTGGCTAAACATGGAATTGACCAAAATTTACTTTTTAAAATTAGTAAAACAACTAGGTAAAATAGGTCAAATCAGTTATTCTTGCACGATGATACTACCTAGCATGCAACATTTTTAAGCTAATTACTTTTTGAGTGAACTGTCCTTTTAATTAAAGGAAAGATTTCCTGAGCATTTTCTTGTTGCTCTACTTCACGTATTATAAAAGCAGTAAACCACTAGAGGCTGTGTGTTATAGCTGTTTTATTATACCTCATTGTGAAATACTTTTTTTATTTTTTTATATTTGATTTCTGGAATTTTGCTTAGATTTGTTAGACGTTTAGTAAATAGTGCACAGGCCAGACTTGGTGGCAGACCTTTGTTACCTGTTCAACCGTGAGTGAAGAAACAGTTCTGTACAAAGTCTTCAACAAATGTAAATTTGTTACAAATATTTATTCAAAGGCATTCATTTTTGTTCAGACTTCATTTGATTTTCAGGTATATTTTACCATTGTATGCGAGGTGCCAGCAAGAAGTCTAATATGGAGTTTTCTTTCAATGGTGTGGGCACCTTAGAGAGGTCTGTGGTTTTGGGTGTTTTTTAAATTTTTTATTTTTTGCTGTATCTGCTCTGTGATTAATCCCACTGCTCTCACTGGCAGGATTAAGAGCTTTGTAGAACTGGCTATGTTCACTTCGCCGGGACAAGAGAAGGTATTAAAGCCATTTTCATTACATATATCTGGATCTTTGCTTTTCTTCTCAATCTGAACACCTCAGGGTGTATCCTCTCATACTGGCCTTTTATGAGCTGCTTTCCTAGTAGAATCAGTCTCCTGTGCATTAGCTGCATTTTAAAGGCATAATTCATTAATGGCCTAAACCAACACAGCCTAGTCGCTTTGAAGGGCGACATGTTTGCGGGTTGCCTTCTGTGTCCATAGGGAGGTCAATCAAACAAGGCTTTTTTCTTGTTTTATGTGCCCGAATCACGTGAGTCATTTAACCTGCATGCACTACTTCTATCAATCCCAAACTGTCAGTGGACTTAGTCTGTAGTGACTGTTGGAAGCCAATGAGTCTGTTACAGTCTCCCATAACACCAGCACAGCTTTTGCAAGTGTGGATTGTGCATTTAATGTCGAGGCGATCATACTGAGCAAAAATGACTTTTCTTTGCAGAAGGAAGCAGTACATGAAGCCAAAGCAGTTTACACCATCTGGTCAGAAGAGTCTCAAATAGTTAGTGATGCAGTATTAATGATGCTATGTGCATGCTGCAGCTCCTTGCTGGAGAATTAGATGCTCTAATAAAGTCCCATGCACCATCGCAAAGTAGATTTTGCTTCTTCAATTTTAATGATGGATTAGATGTTTGATTTCAAATCCTGTTTTAGTTATGTTGTTGAAAAGTGCATACACTGTACTAGGATATATACCAGATCCTTTATGATAGATGCATACAGTAATAACCTTGGATTATTTAATGTGTTAAATGATTGACTGATTGTCAAACTGTATGTTTAAATCTTTGGCCTGATGAGTATTCGGTGTAATAATGCATGACAATTACCATTAGCTCTATTGTTACACGGTATGATAACACCAGTGTGTAATGAGATTAGCCTTTTATCGAAATGAAAGACGTAATTTTTCAGCACAGCCTGCAGACATAGACTTTTTCTGTGTAGAAGGAAGAAGATTCATTGAATTTTAATTAAAATGCAGGACCTATTTTCTGAAGTATTATAGACACGTACATCAATTCAGCTCTCGGGAGAAGGCACGCTTTATCCTTTCACCTACGTTACATAAATTAATTTTAATTTGCTGAAAAGATGTGACAAATTAGCATTTCGTCTCTCTGTTGTCTGATCAGAAATTGCTGATTGTAACAAAAATCAATCATTTCATCACCAGAGTTTTTTAAGCCTCGCTTTTGAGCACGTTGCATAGCTTCATTGATTTCAAGAAGTCAAATTGATGTCTTTGTCAGCACAAATGCGAAGGGTTTTTCTTTTTTCTTAAGATGGAGGAGAACTGGCTTGCTTGAATATCAGGTTCTCAGTGCTGTGTAAATCCATACTGCATTATTTGCCAGTGGCAGGTTTAGCATTTTCTGTGTGTGGAGCAGTTCTGCTCTAAGCACCATCCTCTGGGTATTTGGGATTCTCCTCTCTCCCATCCCCTTCCTGTGCTTATGTCCAATATTGAGGGCCCAGGTGAAGGCTGAAAGAGCGATAATCTATAGCCGTGCTGGCCTGAAATGAGGGCAAGTCCTGCCTCATCCTTTACCTAATGCAGCCAGCTTTAGTGTGTGCCAGAATCAAAACATGCACACATATTAATTCACTCTTATGGACTGCATGCACAAAAATTTTTATATTAATTCTGAGAGGCTCGTCTCAACTTTTTTTTTTTTTTTTTGCAATTTGCAATGTCTGCATACAAACAACTTCTGGCACTTTTATGGTATTGACTTTTCTTTCTTTTTGAAATGTGAAGGTCACATTCACTGAATATATATTTTTTAACAGTCTCTCAATTTTATTTTAGCTATGAAAATCCATTATATTATTTAAATTTTTAGCATTGTAGTCAGACAACTGTGCTGTCATTTCCATCACACGTGGTTGCCTCGTAATAAAGTTAAATGTTATGTGCTAAGAAAACAAAGAAAAATCAACGTATTAATATTGTTAGATCTGGAAGAATTGCTGATGTGAGTCACTATTCTATGATTAGTGCATACATAAGTATGCATATATTGTATATTACTAATGATTGTTATTTAATGCTTAATAGACCAATTAAACTGGTGGGAGTGTCAAAATGATGTTTAAAAAAAAAAAATTCATATGGTAAAAAATAGCTGTTTTTCGTTACTTAAAAATGTAATAAATCTGTACCAGTTTCCCTCCATATAAAAATGCATAGTAATATTTCAAAACAATTTACTGGTAAAAATCAGATTATCATAAGCACCACAAAGTGTGTGGGCAGCTTTTGCCAAAATAATTCACTGTTCCCGAAGTGTTGACATTTAAGATTTGTGTCATACTTCGGGGCTCCTGTGAACGTGACAGAACTTGAAATATAGCTCCTTACTGAGTGGCTCTTGTGTGGTTTGGAGGAACACGTTGGAGTAGAAGAGGGGGAAAGAAGCCCAAGTACCAATCCCTTAGTTCACTCGGAATTGATTTATTCAGATTAACACACACTCCACTGTATTGCTATATAACACTTTATAAGAACCTGAATTCATTACCTTTTAAGTTTGTGTTTTAGGTTAAAAAAAGGTTAGGGAAGACTTCTCTCACTGTTTCAAGGGAATCATAATACGCGTATTAACCAGACAAGATATATGCTGGTCATCGCTTTATGTTTATCAGGTTTCTATCAATGAAATGCATGACCGGCTACATTAACTTTTCATTATTTATAGAACCAACCTTCACATATCTCATGGTCAAAGATAATGACATACCATAGCATCTGACGCAATTTTTTGTTTCCTTCTTCACGCTAAAATCTCTAGAAGTACATGCTCTCTTCCGCCTGTACTTAGAGGGTCACTGCTGATTCCAATCAAAGTGGATTGTTCCAGAAGCTTTGGGGGTCGACTGTTTCCTGACTCCGATAAGAGCTTGTCGGTTTGAGCACTGCTGGCCAGGTGACCTTCACTCCCTTAAGCATTATTCATGCTTAACGCCTATATATTTTTCCTCGAATTCATCATTTTCATCATCCTGAAATAGTAAAAAAAAATAAGGCAAAAACTCCATGTAGGTCATTTTATTACTTGTCCAAATCCAAATATCTGGGCCCGGGAAGGAATACTAATGCTATAGACAATCAATTGGATACTGTGTTGTTCAATAGGAATGATCAAGAAAACTGCACACTTGGTAAACAGCATGAAGGCTGGCTGGCGCTGCGTTCGAGTATTGTGGCAAAGTGCAGGCTGATCAAATTTGGAGGGATTTACAGCTTGTTTCCTTGCGGCTGTGGCTGCTTACGTCGGCTCGTTTTGCACGGAACAACCGGTTCATGTGATAAACTGAGATGTTGACCAAGGGCTCAATCTCTTAGGAAATCGTTTAGCTTGTGGTCAGAATGAGCATTTTAAAGGTGCGACCATAAGAAGGGCTTTGCTCTATGTTCGACATCACTAGCGAGGAGGCATCGTGACAGCCATCTTTGGAAAATGGCCAGTGCAGTCATTATCCTCCATATCAGCACATCAGCAGACATTTGCGGGCGGCTAAATTATGTCTTGCGGGAGAGGCTCAGACCTACGGTGTCTGGATAGCATTCACATTCCTGTCTTATGCAAGACGCATCCAACAACTTATTTGTGTTTGGACCTCAAGCTCCATTTATTCTTGTGTTCTGCCAGAATCTTTTTTTTTCTCAATGTCTGCTGTGTTTAACACATTCTTTGTCTTCTTGTTCTTTTCTCTCTGATAGCACGATGTACCGAGGAGTGTGCCCATGGTCGGTGTGTGTCTCCTGATACATGTCAGTGTGAGCCAGGCTGGGGAGGACTGGACTGTTCTAGTGGTGAGTTCACTCTCTCATTAACTCTGAGAGCACAGTTCACTTCATTAAGGCCCTCTCACTCTCACATAGTTAATGGCTGCACCAGTCCCCAGACGCCACTGCAAAGCTACCATGTTTCTCACTTACTCGCTCGCCTCTCTCCTTTTGCCAGCCGTTTTAAAAAGTAAAGCTGGAAATCATGGAGCACGAACGAGATGTGCAATCATGCAGTTGCTTAAGCTCTGGGAGGAAAAAACACTGTTTTGATTAGTAGAATTATTTTATGTTTTGCCAGTTTGCTAATTGTATCCAAAACATTAACATTGTGCACAAAAAAATGTGTAATCCAAAACAATTAATAAATAAAATACAGACACACACACATATCATATGCACATATTTAACTTTAATGTATAAAGGATAATATATTATCCTGCTTATTACATAGCTACTTGCCACATATGTAAATAAATAGACAAAAAATAGTTAAAAAATGAACGCAGATCTGCCGCAAAAAAATCACTGTCCCTAACAAATGGTATTAAGCCTAGACAATATTTATACAAGATGGACATTTAAGGCTTATGTACACGATTACACACCATATCACTGATTATTTATATTAGTGATATTTATATACACTGATTATTATATTATTATTTATGCTTTTTTTTTTTTGAGAAGGAGGCGCTTTAAAATCATATTTTCTTATTACCTTAAATCTACCAGCCGTGTGTGATTACTGCTTGTGGTTTACTGCGTTCACGATCCTCTCGAAACCATGTTTTTTGCAAAACATAAACTTTTGTTAAATATATACATACATGGGTGTGTATTTATATATACATAATAAGTACACACAGTATATACAGTACATCTACCAAAATGTAAATGGTCATGAAAATAAAGAAAACACATTGAATGAGAAGGTGTGTCCAAACTTTTGATCTGTACTGTATTATTCATAAAAAAACTTTTATTTTGCAAATCCTCACAATTAATTGTTTGACAGCATATAAACGATCATCTATTTTTAGTACTTAATGGATATTTTCACTTATTAAAATAATAATGGTTTTATTTCTAAAAGTTTTTTTTTCTGGCTTTATATATATATATATATAACAAATACAAATACAAATACATTTGTATTTATTTATTTAGTTTTTTTAAAATAATTTAATGGCTATTTTGGATGTTTTCAAACTGTGTTTTTAATCTGTATCATTAATTTATTTCCACTCAGTGTTTTGAATGCATTATACAGACCACAATTCTAACATCAAATTACTTGCTTCACATATGTGACCCTGGACAACAAAACCAGTCGTAAGTGTTAATTTTCCGAAATTGAGATTTATACACGATCTGAAAGCTGAATAAATAAGCTTCCCATTGATGTATATGAACTATATGAAAATCTGTAATCTGAGGGTACAGAAAAATCTAAATGCTGAGAAAATCACCTTTAAAGTTCTCACAGGAAGATCTAATCAATGCATATTACTAATCAAAAATTAAGTTTTAATATGTTTACAGTAAGAAATTGACTAAATATCT
>JAUCMU010000801.1:0-10687 GCA_032275025.1 Enteromius treurensis | reverse complement strand
TAATATGTTTACAGTAAGAAATTGACTAAATATCTTCATGGAGCATGATCTTTACTTACTATCCTAAGGATTTTTGGGGAAAAAAAAGAATAATAATTTTTGACCCATAAAATGTATACCCCAGCTACTTAAGACTAGTTTTGTGCTCCAGGGTCACATTTGTCTTTTCATCCCAAGATCCTTTGTATTTTGTGCAGGTGACGACAAAGCGAGCTCAAGCGTGGTGTCAAAGTAAGAACAACATCCCCTATTTTGAGACCAGTGCCAAAGAAGCCATTAACGTGGACCAGGCCTTTCAGACTATCGCTCGCAACGCACTCAAACAGGTAAATACCTGTCTTCAGATGTATGTTAGAAATATGTGACTTTTAATACGTTTACTCATCAGCCACCGGATGGCCTTTAGATCCTGTTAGAGCAAATTAAAATAATGACTCTCCATTCAACTCTCCTCTATAGAACACAAAAGGAAACATTTAGTAGAATGTTCATGCTGCTCTGATTAGGACAGATTGGTCTATATTTTCTAATCTGATCTAATAAGTCAGATAGGTATAAAGTTAAATGGTATAAAGCCAAAAACACTGAAGAGTAAAGTAATAATAATGTATGATTATATTAATAACATGGAAATAAGTCATATTACTTATTTTTATGGCACTTGTCCTTTTTTTGGATGATTTGAGCCATTGCTTCTTTTAATTATTTTGCATAATGGAAAGGTTGCATGAAAGGGAAAGTTTCTTTATGGAAGGAACTATTAAAGAACCTTCATTTTTAGGAAAGTATTTAACTGACTGGGTTTTGTTGTTAAATAACCACTTCATCTCAAATGAATTCAACTTTCAGGAGTCGGTGGAGACGTATGAATTCCCTGACCAGATTAAACTAAGAGACGACAGACCTGTGTCTAGCAGCGATGGCTGCAGCTGCTGAAGGAAACACGAAACTGGGGATGGGAAGAGAAAGAGCCGACATTGGGAGAGGGAGAGATAGTGATGGAAAAGATCCAGGCCTGTTATTCTAGCGTCCATCCTCCACTTTTTCTCCTTTGAAACCTCCAGGGTAGCAAATGCCACATGTGAAAGCTTAACATCTATTTTCTCGCTGAACTCCAAGTAAACGTGTGGTGTGCTATACTATGGAGGAACAGGAAGACCAATGACACTGCGTTTATCACAAGTCCTGCTATCACTACAGCTGTCCGAGAATTCCCTGTCGCTACTCCTGCTGTCTGAGCAATCTCTGAAAAATCATTCTTTGGTCTGCTAGCTCGTTGTGCCTTTTTCATTCTTACTATTGGTTATTAAAATCAATATTTCACTCCTATGCTGAATGAACATTCATTAAAAAAAGAGACATGTAATAGGGCTGGGGAATATATTAATAAAGTATTTTATTTGCCATTTAAAACCAACCATTTGTTTGCATATTTTTTTACGCTTAAAAAAAGAAGCAGAAATATTTCAAATGTTTCACAATTTTACAAGTAGGTAATTACTCTTATTCTTATTAGTGTGTGCATAATTAAACATGATTAACTGTTCTTACTTATATATGTACTACATATATGTTTGTATATGTAGGAAAATGCTGTGGCAAACATGCCTAAACTAGATTTTTTTTTTTTCCCCCCCAGAAATGTTTAATTCATTAAAAAAGAAATTGGTTTGAAATGAATTCCTCTAAATAAATAAATCAGGGTAAATGACTGTTGACAAAGATAAAACATAACAAAATTACATGATTTCTTGATTCATCTCCCAGCCCTAACATGTCATGAATCTTAAAAAAAATGAATATGGATTGGGTAACGGTGCATTACCTTAGACATAAGGGTACTTCGATTTTCTAGGTTGACTATAACATTAAATCTGAAATCATTTTAGTCTTAGTTGGACTGTATTTTTTTAAACTTACGTAATTGTCTCTGTAACATATTTCACTCACGCCAGTTATAATGGTTTACAAAACATGTACATTTTTGTACATATAGCTGTTGAGTTTGTCAGCATGTTTCATGAAGAGGTCGTGTATTAAGTAATCAGGTTAGAAGCACACTAATGATGTTTATGTCATGCTTAACTCAGTGTTTTGATTTGCCTTCGGACATTTACATGCTATGCTTGTATTCAATAATATCTATCCATGCTCAACCCAAGAGCTCCTCAATTTTATATGCTAAAATGCAAAATATGTAGGCATCATTTTTATTTTGGCCAAATGTAAGAATGACACCAAAAACCAAAAAATTAAATAAAGTTGAATTTACAACCAAGCCTGGCTGTTATCTCCACATTTAAAAAATACGATCGAGCTGATCAAGAACACTTTTTATTGTCTCTCAATAATTCGCACACAATATTTACAAAGTTGCACTAAAAGCACCACTGGTTTTCCTCAGACGGCCAGCATTGTGGCCTCCTGTAGATCAGAGAAGCCCCTTCAAGTCCTTGTGAAACATCTCTCCCTTCATCAGTCTAGTGTGTGTGTTAGTCCATGTATGAGGTATCCATGCCTTCTGTCTCTGGATGCAGCAGACGGCTGGCCAGACGCTCAATGTCATCCAGACTCAGCTGTCTGAGCGAGCGTTCATAATCCTGACAACAACAAGAAAAGACCTTGTTAACCTTGGATCTTATGACGTACAAAAAGATGTTCTAATCATGACCACTGATTTTATAATACGTTTACAGACTTCATTTCTTATGCATTTCTTATGATTGTTACCTGATTATGCTTTCTACAAGACTGACGAAATCATAAGCAGTGTTGTTAAATGAAATAAACTGAAAATACTCAAATTAAGTCAAAACTTCAATGAAAACTAGAATTGCTTTGCCAACTAAGTTTAACATGAAATACCAAAAAAAAAAAAACAGAAATATATATATATATATATATATCAACTGAAATTAAGACAGGCAAAACATTGAACAAAAAAAGTTTATTTTAAAATTGTAATAACAGTATATAAAAAATGTATTTTTATAAATATAAACGTTCTATATTCTCATGTAATATATATAAAAAAAATTAACGTGTGTACTGTATATATTTCTTTTATATATAACGACACACATAAAGTATACATTTAGAAATTATTTACATTTACATGTTTATATTATAAATAAATATATTTATATTGCTGTAATTAATGGCAATTAATTGTTTGCCAGCACTAATTAATATCTATCTATGTTTTTATCTTATATTTTTTGTTTGTCTTAAGTTTTTTGTTTATTTTTGAGGTGTTCGGTTTTCTTAAAGCCTTTATATTAGGCTTTTTAATTTTCTATTTTAAGTTGCTAGCGTCCAGATTACAACAAAATGTAATTTTAAATAAAAGGGAAAGAAAAATATTGCAACGAAATTTCGTTTTTGTCTTGAACGTACCTTGATAAGTTGCTCCTGCACTTTAGCTGCGTCGGCTGGGCTGAAATGTTTGGGCAGGACAGTAGACAGTAACTGCCACACACCACTGCCAGCTTTATCAGGACCAGTGCTGCTGGTTCCCCCCGCACCGCTCCTCTCTCCCGCCGGACGCACCACCAGATTCAGCTTGGCCTCCGGGCCGATGGAGTAATCACTCAACCGGTGCTCATCTAAACACAACACACCTCACGCAATGACTGGAATGCTGACGGTCAACGTTTCAGAAAAACACTCCAGGAGCAAATAAAAACAGTGCTACTCTAAATGACAAATAAATGCACAGACAAAAAAAATGCTTTTACCTGCAAGTGCTTTTCCTTTATACAGCAGTCTCTGCTGACTGGGAGGAATGTTTAAACGCTCCGATACCAACTCTTTCACTGTTGATACTTTCTCATTTTCTGTCACCTGTGCATGAAAAGAGCATCCAAATAATTAAAGTGAAAGGTTTTGATTAGCCTACATAATGTGTGTGCGTTTACCGTGTATATTTTTACACATATATAAATACATGCATGCATTTATATATTGAATGAATTTATATAAATACAGACATACAAATATTTTCTAAATATATAATGTATTTGTATGTTTCAATTCACCAGCGTAGTTCATTCAGATATGTAAATAGATAGCTAATACAATATTGAAATTATATACACATTGCTTTCTGTGTCAGTCCAACTATGCATAATAAAACAATAATTACTGTAGGTGCACATGAAGACTGGCAATAGCCGCTCAAAATACAGAATTTATAATTGCAATATTATAAAACTGTATTATAACGATATATAATTGTAAATAAGTACCTATTATATAGGCTCTGTAATATAACAAATATTATATCACATTAATATGTAATAACATTCTAATACTTAATTTAAAAATATGATTATACAGTAAGTGCAGTTAATGTTTATTTTATTTTATTTCTAGTACCAATTTTTTTCTGTGGTTTTAGATTTGTGTTGTGTATAACTTACAAACATATTCATTAATAAAATAAACACGATCCCAAATAATGGTTCTCGTACAGAGAATTTAATCCATTAACAGTTTCCTCAAGTTTACCTGCTCTAGATCACTGCCAGTAACTAACGTTAACGTTAACTAATAACTAAATTGCGAAGTAAGCAGCTCACTCACTTAGTTTCGTGGACAAAATAACTTACTGGAGAGTGTGAATCATTTCTAATGAGCTACAGCAAAAATGTGTGGTTGTATCATTATCTATAAATTAACAGCCATGATAAAATAAACAACACACAACAGTGATGGAAAGAAAGCCGCAGCACGGCGCTATGCTAAAGCAGCTAGCTAGAAGCAACATTACATTACCGCCTCAAAACACCTCACGACACTCACGCTTACCTGGACATTACACTCTTTCCCTTGAAGCGGCTTCACTGTAAGAATCATCTTCACATCTATACTATTAAATACAAAATAAAGAATATACAATTGTCTCGCTGAACACTCGTGAACTAGCAGCCGACGTTTCCCACGGACATGACGTCCATCACACCGAATCCGCGCATGCGCGAGCAATCACGCGCCTCACCCACACCAAAGACGCATTGTGCTTTTTAATGATTTCACCAATCAAAACAAAACCAATCAGTTATTTTATATAGACAATAAGGCCTATACATGTTTTATATACATGTTTTAATACTAATATTTTGGATTGATGTAATATGGTAAACTCTCGCCAAATAAAGAAAATTGATAGACAAAGAAAAGACTTTTGTATATATTTGGCACCTCTGAGGTACACAGAAGACATTAAACTTCTAATATGGGGAAATGAGAAAGAATCAAAATCCAATACACTTAAACTTGTCTGAGACCATAAAACTATGGGGTAGATATGATTTGTAATTATGGGGTAGAATTTAATTTGTGGACCAGATCAAGAAAAAAACACACAAAGAATTTTTACAAAGAATTTTTTTCACTTGTGAACTGAAGTCGTGTTCAATAAATACGCATAATTAAGAAAGAAAACGATTTATTGAACTAAATTACAAGGCATTATCAATTGTACAGGCACAGACTTTGGCCTACATTTCAATGATTTTTACAATCAAATTCTGATTAACCCGTGAAGACAATAAATCTTTTTTAAAAGCTGGAGGCTATTAAACTCTAAAAACAAGTCCGAGCCATTGTGTGAAAGAATTTTAACAATTAAATCATCAAAAATTTCACATCGCCTTACTCTTCGAATTCATTTCAAATACATTTTAAAATAAAAGATGCTAAGATTAAGTGCTCATGCTGTGAAGACTAAACTAAGGCAAGAAATTTCATATCCACGGTTTTACAATATTACTGATTTATACTGCAGGTATACAGTGAATGTTAACTACTAATTATGTCAAGATACATACCAAACATTATAATAATAAAGCCTAGCCTAAATACGAAGTTAAACATTTGTTTTCATCATGTAAAAGAAAACACTGGAGTCTGCGAAACACAGGCAGCATATCTTAAAGCAGGGGTGTCCAATCCTGGTTCAGGAGTGTCTGATTAGTGCTGGCGTTAAGATCTACAGGACACCAGCCCTCCTCGAGCAGGATCGGACACCCCTATCCTTTACAGAGAAGCTGATATTTGATGCGGGGTGGATCTACCTAACTGTCCTGCAGAGTTTACCTCTAATTAAACAAAAAACAAAATCTTGAGAGTTACTAGAAACTTCCAGACAGGCGTGTTGAAGAAGGCTGAAGTGTAACTCTGCAGGACTGGACACCCCTGAATGACATAATCAAACCAAACTAGGACTGGCGTTTTGGGGAGGAGTTGGAAAGAATTGACTGTTGTTTTCAGGAATCTGTAAAAAAAAAAAAATGCATTTAACATACAGTGTCTAATAAATAGAAATTACAAACCGATGTCACTTATACAGATGAATATTAATACATGTTCAAGCCTTTAATAAAACTTACTGCAGTACGTTCACATGTCAGCTTCTACAGCAGAGGAAAAAAACAAAAATGAGTTATTTATAACACAAACACATATATATATATGATATCCACATCAAAATGTAAAGAGTTTACATTCATAGAAATCATATTAAATGCAAGTAAAGTCTCTACTTAGTTTCAATTAACTTTTGTTAAAATAAATTGTCAAAATATAGGAAAAGTTATGATCTACCATCATTCAGCACAACATGAAATAGACCGTTTTGACGACAACAACATAGAGAAGCTTTTGTGGTTCCGGTAAACATCCCAAAGGAATCAATAACAACAGCTAAAACCTTCTAGAGAAAATTAATATATTTGCTTCCTAAATCAGACGGATTTATTAAAAATGCAAAAGCATTCTCTGCCAGCAGGAAGTACTTTAAGCACAAGAAACGAGAGGTTTCCCCGGTAAATGTAGACAAAGCAGCTCTGAGCTTACAAAGGCTGCCTTATACGCAGGAAGAAAAAAGAGAGTCTTCCTTTAGAAATACAGTGATACAAAAACATTCAAGCCTCAGTTTGATTTTGAAACGTGCATGACATGCTCATGTTTATTCAATGAAGTCTTTTGGAAAATCGGTGAGTTTTAATATCGTGGCAGCTCGCCACAAATAAATAAATGTAACCAGAACGATAAACAAACACAGATCGGCCTGGTGCGTGTGGCCAAAATAAAACGCATGTGACCTTTTATTATATTTTAAACTATTAAAAACGTGTGACAAATAGATAAAACCTAGTGATTTTAAATGAGAATGAATTAGTTGATTACGATTATGTCATCATTTTGTAACTCACAGTAATATTATTATTCCTTTCAAGTATCTGAAGGCTTTAAGGACATTTTGTATGATAATTAATGTGACTACTTGGTTACACCTAAAACTATAATTAACATGAGAGAGAGGAATTTAACTCTAAAGTCCAAAAGACAAGACTTCAGATTTGTTCTCACCCCATGTGTAGGACTTTGGTTCCTTGTTCATGTGACGGACTTCGCAGGTGTAGTCCTCTCCCACCTGGGGGGTGAACTCTACATGCTTGGTCAGGTGGAACTGCCAGCCCTTCTCGAAGGCCAGGTCGCTCTGCTTGGTGTCCAGGATCTCCCTCCCATTCTTCTTGAGTGTAATGGTGATGTCAGGGGGGTGGAAATCACTCACATAGCAGATCAATACGTTTGTTTTCCCATACTCTCCAGGGTTGCGGCTGTACACCTGCACTTTGGGATCAGCTAGAAACAATACAAAATGAAAAGTATCAGAATACTGCTCACTGTTGTATACTTTATTGGATGTTTTGTATTTGGAAATGTTTATTGCCTTTGTTTTAGTTATTTTATAAATAATGTTTTCATAATGTTATATAGACGTTAGAAATAACATTAAAAGACGCTATTAAAGGTTCCTGGGCGACCCACAAAAAAAGTAAACTTAAACTCAGTTCAAGTCTTTAGCAATTTTTGTCATGATTTTAAAAACTACTTTAGTCAACAAGTTATTATTTATTTAAAATATAATGCAATTTAGTATAATCACTCCTTTATTTATTTTTAATAAGTAGCCTACGTTTTTACTAAAATATATCTGTTACACTGAACTGTGACAATGATGATATGTTATTTCACCCATATTTTGACTTTTTATTTTTTTAACTTTAAACTAAACACTTTACTTGCATTCATGTATGCTTTCCGTGTATATTAAATCACTTTTATAAGGCATCAAAATGGGACCCGTGTACAGTATGTTTACCTAATTTAGTTGTTTATTTGTGCCGTTGTTATAAATAATTTAAACACAAGAATAATTTAATCAACAAAAAGAAACTGACTGAAAAACATGTTATAACATGTCATATTAATGTAACTTTACAACCAACAGGCTATCTAACATCGGGTAAAACGAGTTTTTCTATCACACAGGCTGTAAGTGAAAGTGAAAGTATAATGTTCCGGGGATTTCAGACAAACAAAAATGTCGTGGACATGT
Organism: Enteromius treurensis; assembly: GCA_032275025.1. Lineage (NCBI taxonomy): Eukaryota > Metazoa > Chordata > Actinopteri > Cypriniformes > Cyprinidae > Enteromius > Enteromius treurensis. The sequence continues at coordinate 2,280 of JAUCMU010000801.1, read as the reverse complement.
CTCAATCTTTAGATTCCTACAAGTTTTTTAAAGTTACAAAAATATTTTTCAACGTTTAGGAGCTAAGTACGCTTTTAACAATTTAAAGTGTTTTATCCTTCGTGTTCTCCACACGCAGGTGAAAGTACGTCATACACTAATAAGCTTGAAAAACATACTATTTTTAATAAATACTGAGTTATTCAAACGTATTTGATAAAGACTGTGTATAATGGACATAATGTATAAGACATTAACATTACGTCTTAAACATAAAGAGAGGAGTAACGTTAACAGGAAAGCGTCAGAAAACCGATTCTTTGTACTTACACTCTTTGGCAAAACAGCTGGCGATGAGAAGCACAAGACCGACGACTGGGAGTTTAAACATGGTTGTCGTCGTGGTATTTATTATCCTTTTATTCTGTTCGTCCGTTAAATTCACGTCTGGCCTACTTCAGGAGGTAACTCTCTCTGAATACAAAACGCTGCAAGACGTAACAGAGTAAACATACGGGACATCGGATTAAACCCCGCCCCTAAACATATTTTAACCAATCACATATTTTCTTTTTCTGTCGCTGGGTCATTATGGCGCTCTGGTGGTTGATGGTGACTTATAGTGACTTTTCATCTACACATTTATCACTTCATAAACTGCTCTTGCAATAATTCCATATTATGCATATTTTATATATGTTGTAGTTTGTGTTAATGTGTGTCGTGCTGAGTCACATCAGGTGGGTGCATCATCATGCTAAAGTTTTCAGTTCTTTACATGGCTGCCTCCATGAGATGACCATATAAAATGTCTGACTTTTTTTTTTCTGAAGTGCAAACCATGCCTAACACTGCCTCTAAAGGTTTCATTGGTCACAGTGCGCAATCAAAATCAATAAAAGAGCAATGTTTATAATTATATAATAAATAAAAATAAAACAAAACAGAAAACATATAGAGGCTTATAGTTTTTTTTGCTTTTTGTTAATTGTATAATAAATTAAAAGGAAAGACATGTATGAGACCACTAAGAATATATATATATATATATATATATATATATATAATTATTATTATTATGAAGAAGAAAACTAGATACAAACGTTTGTAGAGTGCTTAACCCTGGGATCCAGGGGGCGAGGTTAGATCTAGATCCAACTCCTCCCACCTTACAAACACTACACGCCTGCGTACCATTAATTTTTTTTTATTTATAGTTTTAGAACACAGAACATACGCACAAAGGTGCAAAGGCCTACATAATACGCATTTGCATGTGGTCACCATTTTCACAAATTCACGTTTTTGTAGTTTATAACGTATCGTTTTTATAAAAATGTAAAAGTGTTTTAAATGTATTGTAAAATTTTTCACATTTTTAATCTCTACATGAATGAAAACATCCTGCTAGGGTTTAAATCTAAAAGTGCACTGGGCTTAACGTATTGGCTGTATTCGAAATTGCTCCCTATACCCTTATATACTATTCCCTACATTAGTCCACTCTTCCAGTTCACTTGAAGGAGTGCACCGGAAGGATTGCCGGGTTCAAATAGTTTGCTTCTTGCTTCATAGTAATTTGAAACAGGTAGCTCCAGTTATAAGATTAAAGGATTATCTTGAATTTTGTCGCAGAAATTATGTATAAACCCTAGTTAAACTAATTAATGATCCTAGTTTTTGTACCTGTGTTGTATTACGTTGTATTAAAGTAGTGCTTTATAAAATGAATGGATGGATGATTTAGCAGCGGGTGCCATCTTCTGGCAAAAGGCGGGAATTCATTTGGCGTGCGACACTCACACTGCATTATGGGGATTCTCCAGCATTTGAGTGTACATTGCTGCGTCAGAAATCGCATACTTCCCCACTATATAGTACACAAAAAACAGTATTCGAGATGAGTAGTAATCTAAACAAACAGATGACTTATGGAAAGTTTACATTTTCGTGCTGTTGTGACACGTGACAGCATCAATATGGTGGATATTTCGGACGCAGCGCATCAGTTGTACACTTGTTTTTACAGTGCATTGTGGGATTGAATGAGTGCGCTCCAGAACGTCCACTATGGTTTGGGACACTACTAAAAATGGCTGTCCCCTCAAATAGTGCGCTATAGGGTATAGGGGGCTTCGGATACAGCCATTGACTGCGTCCGAAATCGCATACTTCTTAAGTAGGTACTACATTTAAAACTGAACATACTACCCGACGGTCAAAATGCGTTCTATATAGTATGAATGGGGGTAGTATGAATGGAACTCGGACGTACTACATCCGCCATATTGATGCTGTCAC
>JAUCMU010000800.1:0-10690 GCA_032275025.1 Enteromius treurensis | reverse complement strand
AGAGAGGGAATGCGGTCACCAAACAGAGGTTGGCTCACTGGGTGGTAGAAGCCATCTCCCTGTCTTATTTATATCAGTTCTTTATAGCTCTTTTCATGGCTTTGGAAAACTTGGATCCAATGTTTCTCTAGGTTGCTTTTAACTCTAGGTCATTCACACAAACTTCGTTGTAATCTCTAAGTAGGAATTAATATCTTTCGCTGAACTTTTAAAGTCTCTCCGTGAGCGATTGTCCAGGTATGCATATGTGGCAGCTCAGCTACGTATATAGTAACTTTGGGATGTTGCTCCCTTGCCTGACCTCGGTTGAATAATAAACGAACTGGGGGAAAAAAATCCACATCAAAGAAGGTGGAGTTTCGGAACACACCCACTCATTTCAGTTTGTTCTTCGATAACGTTTGAAGTGTACTGGGGCCTTAACCTATACTTTGTTACACTCTCTTGGTAATTCCAGTAAAATTCAGTTTATAGCCGCATGCACATAGCTGCAAATAACCTATGAACATCATCTCGTACATAAGCACTACAAAACTATTACAAAAAAATGTCAGTGCTCTGAAAGATTTCAAATACAAAATAAACAACCAAAAATAACTGGCGTGCCACTCTTCACCAACATGCAGCACGATAAGTATTCTGTTGGGTATGGAATAGCTGTAATTTTTTTGTTTTTTTGCCTCTGTAATAGGAAGGCAGATGGGCAGACCATATGTGTGAAAGTGAGCATGGCTACATCTGCAAAAAGAAATCATCTAGAAAGCCTGATGGCCACCCAGAGGTTGTCAGTCCTGGATGCCTAGCTGTGAGTCTACTGTAAATTATACTCCATGTTTTACTTTTTAACAAGCAAAAGTTAATAAATATACTCTGCAATGCAGTATACAGTACTGTGCAAAAGTCTTAGGCCACTAGTATTTTCACCAACAAAAAATGGTTTTAAGTCTGTTATTTTCTATCTTTTGCTGAAATATCAGTTTGCATTTCCAAACATTAATTTTGACATTAATTGTAATAATGCAGTGAGATTATTGTCTGCACAAGGATTCGGACAACATTCAGTGCTCCACACAGAGATCTGATCTGATCATCGTCCAGTCTGTCTGGAATGACATGAAGTAAGAGAACAAACTGAGAAAAACTAAATCCAAAAGAACTGTGTCAACGTCTCCAAGATGAAGAAAAAAATCCTGCCTAGAAAGCTACCTGAAAAAAATATGGGCAAGTGTAACTCAGAACAGAAGCTGTTTTACCAAAACTGTAATACCACATATAAGTTAATTGCATTTTTTTAAAAGCATCCTTGTTTTACAGCATTTTTACACGAGTGTCTAAAACTTTGAACAGTACTGTAGCTTTGCAGGTAGTTTTTTGAAGCATCTTGGAGATATTGCCACAGTTCTTCTGGATTTAGTCTGTCTCCGTTTGTTCTGTTACTTCATGTAATTCCAGGCAGACCGGATGATGATCAGATCAGATCTTTGTGTGGAGCACTGGCTGTTGTTCGAATCCTTGTGCAGACAATAATCTCACTGCATTATTACAATTAATGAAAAAATGACAAAAATAATGTTTGGAAATGTAAACTGATATTTTCAACTGACACGCTACTGCAAAATAACCGACTTCAAACCATTTTTGTTGGTGAAAATACCAGTGGCCTAAGACTTTTGCACAGCATAGGTGCATTTCCACTGTGAGAGACAGAATCTAAAAAAAAAAAAAAAATCCAGAAATTGAAATTTGTTCTGAAGCATGACATTGTATGATTTTTTAAAACAATTTTATTTAGGAATTAATGTGTCAAATAAGTATTCGATCACACAGTCAAAAATTTTTAATATTAATTTTAATATTTGGTACAGAAGCATTTGTATACAATTACAGAGTTCCTGTAGTTCTTCACCAGGTTTGCACATACTGCAGGAAGGATTTTGGCCCACTCCTCCATACAGATCTTCTCTAGATCTTCACTGTTTATATTTATATTAAATTAATCTGTCCATCCATTATTTTGGAATGTGCTTCAGCCTTCTGCTATCTTAAGTATCATGAAACTTTAAATACATTGCTATGTACTTTGTCACAATATGTTGCTATTGGTGTAAATTGTACCTTTTAAAGATACTGTTCTCTACTTCTTATGACAGCACTTCAGCATGTGTGATTTAATTGTCACAATTATTATTAATTTTATTTAAATCCAAATAATCCAAATAATCTTTATTTATTTGCATAAGATGTATGAGGAATTGTTATTATGATTAAGTCATGTCTATCTGGCTCCCATAGGGTTGGATTAGGTACAGCTCTTACTGTTATATAATTGCAACAGAAAGCAAGTCTTTCAATGAGGCCAAACTGAAATGTGAGGAGACAGGAGCTCGTTTGGTTGATGTTGCCAACAGGTAATGCATATTATATTTTTTATATCAAACAGGGTACAACTGAACTAAAAGTAGCTCTCATAGAAAAATGTGTTTTTTCAATACTTGAATAGTGTAGAAATGCAAAAAATAAAGCAATGTTTTCTGAGACATTGATAGAGCAACAAGTGGGGAATTCAATCTTAAAAATGGGTTGTTTTTCAAATATGAAATATAAATATAAAAACATTTATTTACCTTCTTTGGAAACATTACAGTAAACACTGCTATTAGAGATAAAAGGAGCAAACCTGGAAAAGGCTTGATTTGGGGAGGGGGAAAAAAATATGTATTTATGAGATATAGTCAAGTTCAAAAATATCGGCACCCAACCAAATTATGTCAGAGGATGCAACCCTTCTCTCAGAACTGCAGTTCTGATGCAGTTGCAAATGTTTTGGTATTCACATGTTTATTGATTTTGTTTTGTTTGCTTCAGAACAAATTTAATAATAATAATAATAACAGAGAAGAAAAGTCGTATCTGATACAATTCCACACAGAACCCAAACAAATGCACTGGACAAAATTATTGGCATCTTAATACTTGGTAGCACCCACTTTGGAAAACAAAAATACTGTAACTGACTTCATGTAAACATGAATGAGTTTCTTACACCTACTGGAATTTTGGACCAGTCTTCTTTGGCAAACTGGTATCGATACTTCAGTGCACAGAGACGTCCGCAAAGGCAACAGAATGTCGGGACTTGTAACCCGAAGGTTGTGGGTTCGAGTCCCAGGTCCGGTGGGAATTGTAGATGGTGGGAGTGAATATCCAGCACTCTCTTCAACCTCAATACCACGACTGGGTGAGACCCTTGAGCAAGACACTGATACCCCCACTGCTCCCTGGGCACCGCAACATTGGCTGCCCACTGCTCCAGGTGTGTGTTCACAATGTATGGGTCACCATACCTATGGGTGTCGTTAAGTAACGGTATTACTACGATGCCACTTATCGATCCGTTATTTTAACGGTACTCTTATTGGTACTTTTTGTTGTGTTTTTACTATTTAAAATCAATATAATAATGAAAAAACTAATTGAAAACAGAATTAACAACACTTTTTTTTTTAAACATAAAATCATAATCTGTAGCCTAACAAACACCAATGTTTAAGCAAATTTTACACAAACAAACCAAATGATTGTAAAACAAATTAATTAACACAACTATTTTCCTGAAAAAGAATGCAGGTACTGTAGGCTGCAAGAAGACTAACCATTTTTAACCATTTAACTGCAGCTTTAACCAAAAAAGTTGCTAAATGCAGCTAAACAATCAGCTTTGGCTAATGTTTGTTTTATTAGAACATATTCACATAAATTAGTGTTTGGGATTAAAAGTAATACAAGTTTGGAGCCTCTTGCAGTGTACACTAAATAAAGTGAATGCATTTCATCACTACAAATTAATTTTATGTAAGCTCTGCTTAATATCTTAATTTTCCCTGTTTTCTTTTGTCTCTGTTTTATTTCTTAGTAAGCATAGTTTTATTATACGTCCATTTATAAATGTAGTACTGTAAAGGCATTTTTACTATAGCTACTGCAGAACAAAATACTGTAAATATTTATTCACTTTTTGAGAAACACTGCTTTATGTTGTTCGGTTCTCTCCACCATTGTCACTCTAAGCACGAGCTTTCGTGTTGTGTGTGCACAAGCTCTGTGTACAGCAGAACAGATGGACATTTCGCACATGAGATTGAGCCAATAAAAAGTGCAGGCAAATGTCTCTAATATTATCGCAAATTAGAAAACTTTAAAATATGCTAGGTAACAATTATTTAGCAATAAACAGGATTTTTTTTCTGCAGTACCGGTAACAGAACCGTTAACATCAGAGATTATCGATTAAGTACAGAGTTTCAGTACCCATCCCTAACCATACCTGCCCACAAGTCACTTCACTTCAATAACAGAGGTGCTTACCCAGTTAATTGTTTTTGGCATTCAACCCCTTTCAGTTGTTGATACCGTGGGGTTTTGTCACCTTCTTAATGTGGAGCCAAAGTACAAGATTCCCAGTAGCCCCCATTTCACAGATGTTGTATTGCCACAAATACATGACACATTGGAAAAACGGGTTGTGAGAATGTGGCAAGACATTCTCTAGGTTGCTTTTAACTCTGGGTCATTCACACAAACTTTGTTGTAATCTCTTTGCAGGAATTATTTGCTTTCGCTGAACTTTTAAAGACTTTCCACGAGCGATTGTCCAGGTGTGGATATGTGGCAGCTCAGCTATGTATATAGTAACTGTTGCTCCCTTGCCTGACCTCGGTTGAACAATAAACGAAAAGAAAAAAAAACCTGCGTCAAAGAAGGTGGAATTTCAAAACACACCCACCGATTGCATAACCGCCTCGGACCAATGGTAGCTCAAATGTGTTTAGGAGCTAAAACGCACTCAAAACATACTTCATTTTGGTCTGATTTTGTTTGAAATTACGTCATTTCAGTTTGTTCTTCAATTTCGTTTGAAGTATATCAGGGGCCTTAACCTAAACTCCTTCCGGGGGTTATCACCTGTCCTTTGAAGCAGATCGATTGTTTTTTGTAACAAACATATTTCTAGTTTTAAAATTAGAACATAAATCTTACAAATCTTACTCTAAGTGCTCTGACCTTCGGCTTCTTGGCTGACCTATGACTTGACGTAGGACATACTGTATGATGTAAGTTGCGTCTTATGTCAAGTCAGAAGTCAGCCAAGAAGCCGGAACTTCTCATGAGTAAACATTTATTTAAGAGCTATACTGGTGGATATGACCTTCTTATGTTATGGAGCCAAAGTACAATATTTCCAGTCATCGCCATGTCACAGATGTTGTATTGCCACAAATACATGACACAGTGAAAAAACACGTTGTGAGCATGTTGCATGAAATGAAAGCGATTAGCTTTACCACTGACATTTGGAGCTGTAGTGTAAATCTAGTGTCTCTCATCAGCTTAACGGCACAATGGATAGATGGTCAAACAATAAAAATACTTGGAATAGCACATTCTACATGGTGCATTCTCTGATTGAGCAAAAGAGGGCGATTGGAGCATATGTGTCTGAAAACAAGGTCCCTGCCACTTTAACTGCAAACCAGTGGAATCTCATGGAGAAGATGATAAATATATCGACTCCCTTTGAGGAAATAACTTTTTGTGTTAAGGGGATCTAATTAATGCAGCATAAAAGTCCTTTAACGGATTTGATTAATAAATGTGTATTAGTGTGTTAAGTGTAAGCCAGAGTAAGGAGATGTGTCTTTAATCTGGATTTGAATCTGGATCTGCTGCATTTTGAACCAGCTGTAGCTAAGTTATCATGCGTGCAGAACAACCACCCAATAATGCATTACAATATGCCTTGAGGTCATAAACATAGTAATTAACATTTCTGCATTTGAGGTTGATAGCATACGTTGCAATTTTGATATGTTCTTGAGATTGAGATAAGAGTAAGAAGTTATTTGTCATCCAATTTATCAGCTATGCACTATGTTTTTTTTTTTTTGTTTTTTTTCAATTTGGTGTGTTTCCCCTGACTAAGAAGAAATATATAGCTGAGTATCATCAGCATAAAAATGAAAGCTAACACCATGTCTCCAGATAATATCTCACAAGGGTAACATGTTGTAACAAGGACCGGGATTCAGGCAAGCGTAAAATCCAAATGTGAGCTTTAATAAAATACAGCGTGGACCAAAACAGGCTAAGTCCAAACAATAGTAAACCGGTATATCCAATTGCAAAACAGAATCGTATCCAACAGTATCCAAGCAATGGTCAGGGCAGGCAGCAAAACGTTCACAAAACAGAATACAGTCAGAGGTCATGCAGGGGAACAGTGCCTGAAGCATGGAGCCTTGGAGGTCCTGGACCGTGTAGTGGTGACAGAAAATGGCAGCATAGGGGACCTGGGCCATGGAGCAGTGAAAAGGGAGCACAGAGCCATGGTGGGGCAGGCAGAGCAGGATGCCATTGTGGGTCAGGCAGAGCAGGACGCCATGGTGGGTTAGGCAAAGCAGGGCACCCATAGTCAACCTCCTGGGCTTTTTCCAGTTTAAGGACGGCCTCCATGGCCACAACAGGGTAGACAGAGAGTTTATCGACGGCCTCTGTGGCCGTAACAGGGCAGACAGAGGGTTCATGGACGGCCTCCGTGGCTCAGTGGAAAATCATCTCTTTGTGCTGATCCACCATCTGATCTGGATACGGACTGAGAAACAGAATAAGAGAGAGACAGACTAATATTAGCGTAGATGCCATTATTTTTATGATGTAACGAGTACATTGTGTGTTAAGGGGAGTGTTCCTGGTTCCGGCTGATCTAATTAATTAACAAGATTTTAAAATCTATAAAACATTTGATAGGGAGCCAGTTCAGTGTTGACAGAACCGGGCTAATATGCTCATACTTTCTGTTTCTAGTAAGGACTCTAGCTGCTGAATTGAGAAGGAGACCCAGTAGGAGTATAGCCAGGCACTACTCTGCATCTAGGAGTAGGGAACAATCTGAGAGAAGCGTACTGATCCCTTAGGAGTGGCGCAGCAGTTTTCGGTGTCACCCAGCCCGCAGCTCTACAAATATCTGCTAGAGAGGCGCCATGAGCCAACGCATATGATGAGGCAACATTCTGTGTGGAGTGGGCTCTAACACCTAATGAGCTGCTGAAGAGCTGCTCGGAGCATCTGAAGCTCTGGGTGCCGGCCACATGCTGTAAATGCGCAAGGCGCAAACGGGACACAGCAACTCTAAGGCTGGGTCTGTCTCCTTCTGGGGAGCCATCTCGCAAAAAAGAGGTGGGACCTCAACGTAGCCATGGTCATGCATTTGCAATGAACGCATGAACCATCCACGAACACTGCCCCAGCATGATCTCGGCCCAGACACGTGAGGCAGTGATCATGTCTGTCCAGAGAGGCGAGAAAACTATCGCACCTAGAAGCGCACGGACGGAAAGACATACTGGGATATCACTGGCCAAATTTCATTGGCCTTTTTAGTAAGGCTCAGAGGTGATTGGCCTCTCATGCAAGTTCCCATATGTAACTTCGTAAGACAAATGTACCGGTTGGGGAGTGGTAAAAAATTGCCGCTCAATCAGCGGTCTCTTAAGTGGTCCACATCTCACGTACTATATCAATGGCCTGGAGATGCTGGCTGTGTTGTGTGTGTGTGTGTTGTTGCAGTGCAATCAAAAGCAATAAGTACTTGAATAACAAAACATTTGCAATTGGATCAGTTTTTTTTCTTCGAGAAGTGTTGCATTTTCTGACATTGCAAGGGTGCTGCTGCTTTTTTCCTTTGACCTTTGTTTTTCTATATTAAGAATATTTCTAGACCACTTTAATTGTGCAAAATGCAAATAATGTCTGTTCATATGGAATTGTTTTTTTTTTTTAAATACTTCAGTAAACATTTTCCATTAATGTCTGTATACAAACATTCATATAACATTATTAAATGCTGTTTCTTTAATTAGGTATGAGAATGCTTTTCTCATTAGTTTAGTCGGTCTTAGGCCTGAGAAATATTTCTGGATTGGCCTAAGTAATACTGAAAGACTTGAGCGCTTCCAGTGGAGTGATGGTGATAAAGTCAAATTTACACACTTTAATGTGGGCATGCCAGGTATGTAGATTAATAATCACAGTTTTTCTGAAATTTTACATTTTTGAATTAGGAATTATGATTTAAATGTGTGTCATGACATCATGTCTGAATCTACCTGTATCCAAATCTATTTTTTGTTATTTTTTTCTTTTCACTTTGTAGAAAGACACAGAGGTTGTGTTGCCATGTTAACAGGAACTTCAGCAGGATTGTGGGATGTACTGGATTGTAAGAGTAAACAGAAATACATCTGTAAAAAAATTGCAGAGGGTGTGACTACCACGCAAGTTCCCCCAACTACACAGCCTCTCAGCTGTCCAGCTGGGTGGATTAAAAAAGATCCAGGGAATTGTATTCAGGTAAATGTGCACAAATTAATTCCTTCCTGAAAGAGTGACATCTAACACTCATGCCAGAGACTGGTTTAATAAGAAATGTTTTGCCATGTACTAAACTTAAATTGCAGAAGAAATACATTTTGTCCATTATTTATAATGTGCTTAGTGGTTAAATTAAACATAATAGTAATTCAAGAGCTTTATATAAAACAATAATAACAAAGTTGTGAAATAAAATAAAATAAATACATGTGCATTTTGGTGTCGATCGGACATTGTATGCCTGTATTTTAACACCTTCCTTTTTCATAGCAAAACATTGAAGTTTGTCAGAAAACAACCTTCAATGAAAACCCAATATCTTTGCAATTTACCTTCACAAAGGTCTTTAGTTGTCACAGTCCAAATTTATTGTTAATCTGTTGGAGACTTGTACTTGTACTGTATTTCAAGGAGTATGGCTACTAAAAATTACTAAAGGGGTGGTGCCACCTTTGATGAAGGATGAAAAAAAATTGCACCCACTGCCTGATAATCAAGATCTCTCCTGATGGAGAGATGCAGTCTAGGCCACGTATGGGACAGACAGATTTATGGGAGCTGAAGGAATCATAGAGAAATAGAGGAGACATTGACTACGTTTAGAGTACATGCGGACAAATAATGCGATTATATCCAATAATCAGAGTAAGGGCTTAATCACATTATGATGTTTACATGTCAAGAGCAAGCTTTTCACTCCCGTTTACATGCAATTTCCATATTCTTATTATTCGCTAAGAATTGTGGTTAAATTTTTACTGCCATGTTCACATACCCCATTGCATATTACAAATTATGGACTCATAATGCAGGTGCGTTACCTACTATCCGCTGTTCAAATTTATTTTACATCTAATGAAAAACTCTTTTATATTTGATACTCAATCAAATTTCTGGAAAAGAGTGAGAAACTGAAGTTGTGTTTGTTTTCCCAAGAAATGCGATGTTTCTTGTCCACAAACGTTTCTAATCTGCGTATTATTACAGGTCCGTGTCATGACATTCATGTAAAAGTAAGTACCATAAATAAGTCAGGGGGAAATAGTAAGGAGATATTTAAAATACTTGGTTTTATTTTTTTTTATTTATTATTTAAAACTTTCTATAGATATATTTATTTATAATGTCCTTTTGCAGAGATTCGGTTCATTTTTACGAAGGCAGAAAATCATGTTTTGTCGATATTGTCAGTGCACACAAATAAAAGCAGACCCTTTCAGAACGATGTATCTTACCTTTATCAGAATAAATGACAACAAAAGGCTTTTTTGTTTTCACTAAAAAAATAAAAGTGCTTGCGCTGGTGCCTCCGTGTCCTGGAGCGAGCTTCCAGTCCCCGAACAGATTTGGATATAGCGCACATTTATTATTATAATGAGGTTTAACGTTGAAACATTTTTATATGTTTAAATTGTTTTATTATATAACGTACTTTTAAAAAACAAAGATTTATAGGCATTTAAAAAAACAAGAATGCTCCAAACGTTGTTCTAAATTGACTTAAAAAAATTAAATGAAGTAATCATTTTGCGATTACACACAAAACTAAACTTTTTTAATAGCCAAAACAGTATAAAGACTGGTCAGAGTGGCAATATTTCCATTAAGGTGTTTACATGTCTGTATATTTTGATTAAAATTGGCGTAGGCCACCTATCTTAATACGATTATGCTTGCTACGATTATGAGCATAATCACATTATTGTCAAAATCTCATTATAATCGCATTTAGAGGGTCCATGTAAACACACTCAATGTGCTGTTTCCTATGAAGCAAAGAGGTCCACCTTCACTTTTAAAATTTGTCTGACTACCTTGTGTGTAATGAGTCAGCAGAGTGAGAAACCATTTGCAGCTTTTATTACACACAGTCATATGGGAAATGGTAGATCAATAGCAAACAGGGATATCAGTGACAAGACAAAAGCAGAGTAATACGACAGACAAATGATTGGGCCAGGCGGCAGGCAGAGTAAACAGCAGTCCTCAAAACAATAAGAGGGTCACAGGCATGAAATCTAAACCGAGATGAACAGTCAAAGGTCAAAGACACAGTGGTGGAAAGAGTACTTAAAATGTGTACTCAATTACAACTACTGTTTCTTTGCCGAAATAATACTCCATTACAAAGTAAAAGTACTGGTGTCAAAACAGTACTTACATAAAAGTACAAATTACTCCTCTCAAAAAGTACTCTGAGTACTAGTTACTTAAAAAAAAAAAAAAAAAAAAGGTTTTCATTTATAAAGATCTAAAAACCTTA
>JAUCMU010000799.1:0-10693 GCA_032275025.1 Enteromius treurensis | reverse complement strand
CTGCCGGACCTGGGCCTCGAACCTGCGACCTTTGGGTTACAAGCCCAATTCCCTATCCATTAGGCCACGACTGCCCCTGGAGATCCAGTTCTTTGGCATCCAGTGTGTTGTCCCTTGTTTGGTCGTGCCCGGCCAACGTGATGATCTTATTTTGGGCTCTAATATCATCAAACACTTGATTCATGAATTGAAGAACAACAATGATTATTGGGACATCGCTTCTAGACCCGACAATATGTTTGATGCAGACATTCAGCGGTTCTTGTCAATGTTCACAGGTGTTGAACGTTGGAAAGGAGAAGCTGTTCCTGATAAAATAGGCACTGTCAAACTCACTCAGGCAGTGGTACTTTTACCAGAGCATGAACATTTAGTCTGGGGCCGTTTGCCACCTCATGTGCCCATGTCACCTGGCAGCACAGTAATTGTTGAGCCGACCACTTCTAAAGCTATGCCTCGAAATATTCTGGTTGGTCGTCTTGTTACACCACTCTGGGGTGACAGATGGGTGCCTATGACAGTCGTGAACCTGACAAATAAAGTGGTCACATTGAAAAGGAACAGCAAAATGGCTGATGTGTTCCCGTGTATTGCATCTGAGGATTTTGATATTTTTCAAGGTCTGCACATTACTCCAGTGGGAAGCCAGCCAGATGTGTTACGTGAGTCCTGTGCAGTTAATCATGTTGACGAGAATCTGTTGAGTCTGGGTCTTGGGGATATTGACATCAACTGGAGTCAGATCAGTGATGACTGTAAATCCAAACTTACCCAGTTACTAGCTGACTATCAGGACATCTTCTCCAAGCACACATTGGACTGTGGTGAAGCCACGGGATATGTGCATCGTATACGACTGACGGATGATCGACCCTTCCGCTTGCCTTATAGACGAGTACCTCCTGCTCACTATGAAAAATTAAGGCAAGTTCTCACTGACATGGAAGAAAAAGGTATCATCAGGAAGTCTTCAAGCGAGTATGCGTCACCATTAGTGATGGTGTGGAAGAAGGATGGTGGATTGCGTATTTGCACAGACTTCAGATGGCTAAATGCCAGAACCATAAAAGATGCACACCCCCTGCCTCATCAGGCTGACTGCCTTGCTGCACTTGGAGGAAATTGCTTCTTCAGCACAATGGACCTCACATCAGGGTTCTACAATATTCCAATGAATGAAGAGGACAAGAAATATACGGCTTTCACCACACCTCTAGGCCTTCATGAATACAATCGAATGCCGCAGGGGCTTTGTAATAGTCCAGCCTCCTTCATGAGGATGATGCTTGGGATTTTTGGAGACTTGAATTTTTCAAAGCTTTTGTGTTACCTTGACGATCTACTCGTTTTTGCACCATCCGAAAGCGAGGCTCTGTCCAGGCTGCACATAGTGTTTCAGAGGTTGAGGGAGAACAATCTGAAACTTTCCCCTAAAAAATGTCACCTTCTTCAAAGACAAGTAAGATTCCTTGGTCATATTATCGACAGTGGAGGTGTGTCTGTTGATCCAGCAAAAGTGGAGGTCATCACAAGGATAACAGCACAAGATTTAATGGACAATGATGGCTGCACACCGTCTGTCAAAAGGATAAAGTCTTTCCTTGGCATGGTATTTTATTACCAACACTTTATTCCCAACTGCTCATCTATCTCTAAACCTCTTTTCGGTCTTACAGCTGGACAGAAAAGAAAAGGAAAGTCCTCAAAGGAAAGAAAATTTCAGGGCACTTACCGTAAACTTACCCCTTCGGATTGGACTACAGACTGTCAGGTCGCTTTTGACAAACTTAAGGCTGCTCTGCTGGAGTGTGTCATGCTTGCTCACCCTGACTTCAATGAGCCCTTCATTCTTTCTGTCGATGCCTCATTGGACGGGCTAGGGGCTGTATTGTCGCAAGTGCCGAAAGGGGAACTCCGAGCCAGGCCTATTGCGTTCGCAAGTAAGACCCTCAGTACATCGCAGCGCAGATATCCTGCTCACAGACTTGAATTTCTGGCTCTAAAGTGGAGTGTATGTGAGAAGTTCAGCCATTGGCTGAAAGGCCACAAATTTACCATCTGGACTGATAATAATCCTCTCACATACCTCCTAACAAAGCCAAAACTCGATGCATATGAGTTGAGATGGGTTTCAAAACTTGCGGCATACACTTTCGACCTTAAACATTTGCCCGGAAAAGCGAATGTTGTGGCAGACACCCTGAGTCGCGATCCCTTTGTTGAGTCAATTGGGCAGAGATTGTTGAGTGAGCCATATTCTTTCTTAATGCGGGAGGCCAATGGGGTGGGCGAAGATTCTGTTCACGATGTTTTCAGGGTCAGTAGCCAAGTTCAGACAAATCAGCCCATGGAGTGTCTTCCACAATGTGCTGACTACGACATAGATGAAATCAGAGCACTTTGTCAATCCCACTGCAGTTGGACAGATGGAGCAGAGTTCAGAGCCCTTCATTTAGTTCAGCACATTCAGAAGATATCAGGCTGCCAGGAAACTTTACCAACGTTCTCTGCCCTGGAACTTAAGGAAAGCCAACAGGAAGATCTGACGATATCCAAGGTGTTGTCATTCTTGATTAAACGGAGACGTCCATCAAGAAGAGAAAGACATGGTGCCAGCGTTCAAGTGCTGACACTGTTAAAACAGTGGAATAAGTTGGAAGTTAGAGATGATGTACTGTACAGAGTGACAAAGGATCCCTTGTCCAAGAAGAAAAGATTCCAGTATGTGCTGCCTGATAGCCTGAAGAACAAAGCTCTGTCTGGTATCCATGATCTCGCAGGCCATCAAGGTCAGGACCGTACTCTTTCACTTGCAAGACAACGTTTTTATTGGCCTGACATGGAAAAGAATATCAGGGAATATGTGAAATGTTGTCAAAGGTGTGTCCTCGCAAAGACACCGGAACCTGCTGCTCGTGCCCCATTGGAGAGCATTAAGAGCTCAGCCCCGATGGAGTTGGTGTGCATAGATTTCTGGTCAGCGGAAAATAGTAAAGGGTGTTCTGTGGATGTCCTCGTGGTTACTGACCACTTCACCAAACTTGCTCACGCATTCCCTTGCACCAATCAAACAGCGAAGCAAGTTGCAAGAAAGCTTTGGGACAATGTGTTTTGTGTCTACGGGTTTCCAGAACGGATACACTCTGACCAGGGCACCAATTTTGAAAGTAACCTCATAGCCGAGCTTCTTCGTCTAGCTGGTGTTGCGAAATCACACACAACAGCTTACCACCCAATGGGCAATGGTGGTACGGAGCGCTTTAATAGAACATTGGGCAACATGCTTCGATCCCTTCCCTTGAAAGCAAAACACCAATGGCCACAGCAGATCCAAACCCTCACATTTACCTACAATGCAACCATTCACGAAACCACAGGTTATGCACCCTTCTTTCTGATGTTCGGCCGCATACCCAGACTTCCAGTTGACATCATGTTCAACCAAGTACTCAATAACCCTGAAGTCACAGATTATGACTCGTATGCTAAGTCTCTACTGTCTTATTTGAAAGATGCTATGCATATTGCTCAGAAGCATTCCTCTGTCGAGCAACAGCATCAAGCTCATCAGTACAATAGGCGTGTTAAAGGCACTAACTTGTCACTGGGAGATCGAGTATTGGTCGCCAATAAATCAGAACGAGGCAAAAGAAAGTTGGCCGACAAATGGGAGGATGGAGTGTTCACTGTTGTTGATGTGAATCCTGACATCCATGTTTATAAGATAAGGGATGCAAAAGGCCGCACTAAAGTTGTACACAGGAACCTTCTGCTGGAAGTAAATTTCTTGCCGATTGATGGTATTGATGGAGAGTCAAGTTCCAGTGAACCTGATCAGCCTTTGATTTTTGGGGAATCTGATCAGAACGGAGTGGATCAGGCAACAACATCAAGTGAGTCTGAGAGACCAGATTTGTACAACTCAAGTGTGGAGATGTCCACTGTTTCGTCCACTGAGGGCTCAACTCAGTCTTCTTCCGATTATTTAGATGAACTTTCTGTCTGTAAACCGGACTTCAGTACAGTGGCTCACATGACGTCACCTGGTGTCTTAGATCCCTCTCATAATTCTGATGTGGTAGACACAGTGAATGCTGATATCACTCCATCTCTTGGTGCTGCCAATGAATTGTCTACAAATGAAAGACACAAACAACATTCAGATGAAATTGTACAAAGCTTACCTTCCTCTCCTGACTTACTGTGCAGTGATTCATTGCTGGAGGCTGATGAACATCCCCATACTGATCTTTCTAAACCTATGAGAACAAGAGTGGGGAGAATAGTTAAATCTGTAAACAGATTGATTGAATCCATGGTGCAGATACCAGTTTAAATAGTTCAATATGTTTAAATTGATTTCATAGTCCTAGTAATCTGACATACTGACAAGGGTTTTGACAAATGTCAAGTTAATCGAGCCAAGCGCTTTGTGGCGTATTAGGCGTCACATTATCTTAAAGGGAATGTGAGACTTGATCAACCTCATATTTTCCTAAAACTTGAATTTGAGGTAACTTCTATGTTAGCTTTGTGGATTAGATTTGCGATTCACTTGTGCTAGTAGCATGTTAATTAAGGATGTCTTTACGGTACTTTGAAAGATTTTGGTGAAAATAAGGAGGGGTGAATGTAACGGAGTTATTTTGGTTATATTATTTTCACTCAAAATCCCCTTTTTTATTGAGTATATATGTAATTTAGTTTATTTCATAGTGTTATATATTATTTTATTGTTTTGAGTTAAGTCAAGATTTGTTCAGAAAAGCATACTGTCACTTTAAGAGTATATACTTGTTCGAGCGCACGCATCTCTCACTCAGTTCAATCCCGTCTAAGCCGAGAGAAGGTTGTCTCCTGTTTATAGAGACATTAAACGGTAATATTACTAATTTTTGATTATATATTCTGAACTTAATCTGTTTCTTTCTTTACTAAACATACTTTGATGTGGGATTATGAAACTATTTGTGAATGATTGTAATTGTGACCGTTTGTATTTGTGGGTGAGATTAGCGTGTATTGGCCTGCGTATTTACTCTTCGTTTGCCAACAGGTTGTTTTGTGAAGAGTCACAGAATTCACTTTTCAATACACTTCCCATGTATGCAGGTATGTTTTTGTTTTGTGTGAAATCTTTGTTATTCATTTTGTCTTATGTTAGCTAACGCTAAGCAGAATAATTTGATGTATGTTTATTTGCGAAATCACTCACTCAGTTCACTCCCGTCTGAGCCGAGATAAGGTTGTCTCGTGTTTAATAGAGACATTAAACGGCTGTTTTGTGAAGAGTCACAGAATTCGTGTTTTCAATACACTTCCCATGTATGCAGGTATGCAGAATAAAGACTGAGCCAGGCGGTAAAAGGTCTGAAGTGCTTTATTAAATAACATCAACACAACGCAGAGCGGAATCCCCTTGCGTGGCACCCGTTATGCAACAATTTGTTGTTGATCTTGAGGAAAACACCCTGCTCAAGAGATGTGGTTGTTCTGTTTCTAAGGCCAGATGACAACAGTCCACACACAGAGAAGATGCGCTCCACAAAGGCTTGTGAGGCAGGGGCACTAACAAGGTCCAATGCCACAGGGGCAAGTTTTGGATAGACAGCCGTTCTTGACCTCCAGAACTGCAGTGGTGTCTCATTAAAGACACCATGTTTGACATCATCAACATACTTATTTATTTCAGTCACCAGACTATTGGTCACATCAGGCTGATTTGTCAGTGACACGTTGACCTCCATCCTGGATACAAGAAAGCGATATTTCTGTAGGACAGTAGGAGCGGAACGTGTTGGAGTTTGACTGGCACTTGCAGTGGCAACTTCATCCTGAGAAGCAGTAGCTAGGTTATTCTGAGCAGCAGCCAGGTTTTGCACATGAGACTGAGCTGCCCTCTTCAGTGGCACTGTGTCTGGTGTTTGAAGAACCAGTGACACACTTGGATCCATTAGGCAGGCTGCTGCTGGTGTAGCATCAAACTGTGGGGAATCAGGGCTAAGAATGGCAGAAAAACGTTCTCGCAAAGACTTCAGTAGTACTTGTGCTAACTGCTTTCCAGCAGTAGTGGTCAGCAGGTGTGCCTCAAGGTTGAGTAGGCATGGCACTACTTGTGAGAGTGACTGGCTGTCATTCTGAAGCTGGTCTGTGTGAATGGCAAAGGGCTCAAGTAGCTTGACCAATTTCTCAAGCTTAGTCCAGTCGCTTGTGAGAAGTGTGTCTATGCTCAACTCCTCAAGAACTTGGTTTAGTTTAGCTCTGATCTCCAGCAGTCTTCTCAGCATATCAAATGTGCTGTTCCAGCGTGTACTACAATCTCGGACCAGAGTTTTGCCACACTTTTTTATCAATGCTTCATTTGCCACTGATGACTTCCTCACAGAACTTACCAGGTGTCTTGCTCTTGTTATGAGTGAATCAGCATTTGGGTGCTTCATGAAATCTTTCAATGTTAGTTGAAGGGTGTGGGTAAAGCATGGCATTCTCTGGAACTTGTTGTTCTCCCCATCATCTGACAAGTCAAGTTCTTTGCAAAGAAGGATAAGAAAACAAACAATTAGTTAACGTAAGCATAAAACGTAAACTACACATATCCCCCCAAAAAATAAAAAATCTATTAATATGAACAAATGTATCTGTCAAAATAAACACATTGGTTGTCACGTTTCATGTTTGTTTAGTTTTAAATCTGTGTTTTTGTATTCTTAGTTTAATTTCATGTTTGTTTAGTCATGTTTAAACCCTGTGTTTTTGTGTGCTTAGTTTGGTTTCGTTTTCATGTGTTCCTGTTTTAGTTTCGGTTTCCCATGTCAGTTCCTGTCTGCCCTTATTTGGTCCTTCCTGTCTCATTATCCCAGGTGCAGCAGTGGGCTTAAGCAGGGAGACATGAAAGGTTGGTGAGATACGGTAGGCTGGAGGTAGATCTAATCTGAATGATACTGGAGTTATTTGACGTAATATTTGGAAAGTACCCACGTACCTTGGACTGAGTTTTCTGCAGGGTCGACGAAGCCTTAGGTCCCGGGACGAGAGACAGACCCAGTCTCCGGGTTGGTAGTGAAGATTGGGACGTCGACGACGGTCCGCCTGTTCGGTTACTCTTCGAATGGCCCGTTGTAGGTGGATGTGGGCGGTGTCCCAGGTCTGCTTGCTTCTGGTCAGCCAGTGATCAATGGAGGGAACGTCGGTGGGCTCTCCTGGCCAAGGAAATAGGGGTGGCTGATAGCCCAGGACACATTGGAAGGGGGTAAGATTGGTAGAGGCTTTCTTAAGAGAATTCTGTACGTATTCGGCCCAATAAATGAACTGACTCCAATCCTCCTGATGATCGTGGCAATAGGATCGAAGAAACCTGATTAATTCTTGATTCTGGCATTCCGCTTGACCATTAGACTCTGGGTGGTACCCCGAAGTAAGACTCATGTTTATATTCATCTGAGTGCAGAACTCCTTCCAAACCCGGGACGTGAACTGTGGGCCCCTGTCTGAAACAATGTCCTCTGGGAGTCCATAGAATCTAAACACTGCTCCATCAGAACTCGCGCTGTCTCCCAAGCTGTGGGTAGAGGGATTAAGTGGCAGGCCTTGGAGAACCAATCCACTATAGTTAGCACTGTTGTTTGTTGATTGGATGGTGGCAAGTCAGTTACAAAATCAATGGCCAGATGTGACCAGGGTCTGTGAGGAACTGGTAGAGGCTGGAGTAACCCAGCAGGTCGCTGGCGTGAACTCTTGGTCATTTTGCAGGTTGGGCAGGACTAGACATAGGCTGTGACGTCTGAATTAAGAGTGGGCCACCAGAACTTGTTTGTGGTTAACTTGGTGGTAGCGAGGATAACGGGATGGCCTGAGCAAGTTGTCGTGGATTAAGTGCAGGATACTCTTCCTTAGAGGTTGTGGCATGTATGTGCGGTCCTGTGGGCATTCGGGAGGTGTGGGATCTTGAGTGTGAGCCTCAGTAATTTCATGCATGTCCCACCGAACAGTAGCCAGGATCAGAGAGGGTGACAGCATGTTTTCTGGTGATGTACATTGATTAGGCTGGTCGTAAAGTCTGGACAAAGCGTCCGCCTTTCCACTCTTGGAACCCTGTCGGTAAGTGATTTTGAATTCGAACCGGGAAAAGAATAAAGACCATCTGGCCTGCCTGGCATTCAGCATCTTTACTGCTCGCAAGTACTCCAGATTACGATGGTCTGTAAGTACAAGGAAGGTCTTTCTGGCATCCTCTCTGTCTCCTACATCATAATTCCGTTCAGCGGTGGTGAGTTTGCGAGTTTGCGAGTTGGTGAGTAGTAAGCGCATGGGTATAATTTAGCGGGGTCTCCCTGGCGTTGAGACAGGATAGCTCCAATGCTGGTGTTTGACTCATCAACCTCCACAATGAACTGCAACTCAGGATTGGGATGACGTAATATAGGGGCAGACGTGAATTTCTCCTTGAGTAGTTGGAAAGCTTTCTCACTTTCTGAGTTCCATGGTAGATACTAAGTGCCCTTGCATGTAATGGCCATCAAAGGTGCTGCAGTCTGGCTGAAGTTTCTTATAAAGCACCTGTAGAAGTTTGCAAAACCCAGAAACCGTTGGAGCTCCTTTAATGTGTTAGGTTTGGGCCAGTTGAGCACGGCTTCCACTTTCCTTTCGTCCATGGCTACGCCCTCGTGACTAATAACATAGCCCAGGAAGGTGACGGATGTTTGGTGGAACTCACATTTACTTAGTTTTGCGTAAATCTGATGCTCAATGAGTTTCTTCAGAACAGACCAAATGTGTTGGACATGGCTTTCATAATCATCAGAATACACAAGGATATCGTCGATATACACGATGACAAAACGATTTAACATCTCTCTGAAGATTTCATTAACCAGTGACTGGAAAACGGAGGGGCTGTTGGACAACCCGAAGGGCATCACCAGGTATTCATAGTGCCCACTTGTGGTAGAGAAGGCTGTCTTCCACTCGGGTGGGAATGGTTCCAGGAAGGAGGTCTATTGCAGTCAGGTGATGGGGTGGTAGTTGTGTTGCCTTGTTTTTGATGAAGGCCGTTCGTAGGTCTTTATATGGTGCTGGTAGATGATTAAGCTCGAGGTCCTCCTCAGCTGTGATCTGGATTTGGTGAATGGTACGTACGGCTTTGGTGAGGCAGTTAGCTTGGCAGGCAGATGACCACTGGATGATCTGATGACTTCTCCAAGAGATGTTAGGATCGTGGAGTTCGAGCAATGGCAGGCCTAGAATTAGTGGGTAGTCTAGTGATTGAATCACAAAGAATTGTATTTGTTCCTGATGTAGCGAGCCGGTGAACAGAGTGAGTGTTTCAGTTTTAGCTGTGATACGTCCAGTCCCTATTGGTCGGCCATCTAGGGCTGCCACCGCCACGGCAGGAGAACATGAAATTAAAGGGAGATTGAATTTAGTGACAAATTCTCTATCGAAGAAGTTTCCTGCAGCCCCTGAATCTACGAATGCTTTGGTTCTTATGCAATCCTCTCCATTGAATATACAAGCATCAATAGTCATAGCTTAATTTAATGAAACAGCACTCACCCTGAAGGTTCGGGTCCGTGGTGGTCTCACGGGGCAGTTGGCTCTTATATGACCGGGTTTGCCACAATGCAAGCAGAGATTGTTGTTCAGCCTCCGCTCTCTCTCCTCAGGCAGGATGTGTGTGGCCCCAGTTTGCATAGGCTCAACGGTGTGTTGACTGGCGTATCCACTGTTGAGAAAAGCTGGAGTTGAGCGACGGCTCTTCCTGGAGCGCATAAGATGGTCCGTGCGGATTGCCAGGTCCATAAACTACTCGAGCATGCAATCTTCATCTTTACGCACCAGTTCAGCCTGTAGCTCCTCGTGCAAGGCTCGTTGATACAGGGATTTTAACGGATCGGAATTCCAACCGGTTTGAGCCGCCAGCGTGCGAAAGCTCATAGCAGAGGAGGAAGTGCCTTGTCTGAGTGCCAGCAATTAATCTTTGGCATTTTTGCCATCCACGGAGTGATCAAACACTTCTCGAAACTGTCTCAGGAAACATTGATATGACAGAAATCCCATTCTTCTGCCATCCCACAAAGCAGTGACCCATTACAACGCCTTTCCTGTGAGCAGTGAACAAATAAGCGCCACTTTGCTATTGTCCGTCGGAAATCCTCCCGGTTGTGAGTTCATATAAATGTCACATTGCAGCAAAAAACCTTTGCACTTGCCTGGGCTTCCATTGTATTTCTCCGGTAACGCTAGGCGGGCTGGGTTTGACTGCATCGGCGCTGGCGCTGGAGCGGATGGTGCGGGCATTGCAGCTGGTCTGCTAAGCTCTGCTGTAGCGGTTGTTAGAGCTTGAACCGAGCGAAGCAGTTCCTGTGTCATGGCGCGTAGCTGCTCCAATTGGTTCTGATGTGAATCGAGAACATTTGCTTGACGGCTCACCTCAGACATGACTTGGTAAACAGCCGCTGGATCCGAGGGCGCCGAAGTCTTCTGTAATAATTCAGCGGAGTCATGAGGATCCATTTGCAGCAAGATTTAATGGCAAAGTCAAACAGGCAGAGGTCAGTAACGAGCAGACAGTATCAGTAGGGACAAGGCAAAATCGTAGTCAAAGAAACTGGCGGAAATATCAGGGCAGGCAGCTATAATTCAAAATCCAGAGAGACAGTCCAATATATACACGAATAATCAACCAGAATAAACG
>JAUCMU010000798.1:0-10695 GCA_032275025.1 Enteromius treurensis | reverse complement strand
AGTTTATTAATGATCTATTAACTAGTTATAACAGATAGTTATTATAAAGTGTTACCGATATTCTTATATTATCTTATATAATTCTTATATTATTTAATATTATTCTAAAATATATACATGAGTATGTTATGTGTATTTATATATACACATTATAAATTTAAATAAATAAATACATGGATACACTATTATTGAGTTTGAATTAAGGATAAAATGTACACACACATATATATATATATATATATATATATATATATATATATATGTGTGTGTGTGTGTGTGTATGTTTTTATCATGTGCTCATCAAGGCTGCATTTTTATTTGATGTAACCCCGTATTAAAAAATACAGTAATGTTGAGAAATACTGCAGTTTAAAATATTAATATGAATTTTCATTAGAATATTTTATAGACATAATTTATTCCTGTGGAGCAAAGCTGTTTATTTCAGTTTTGAGTGATTGTTTTCTACAGAAATCATTTTAATATGCTGAGAAAGCATGCCTTACCATTATTAGTCATAAAATAACCATTATATGAAAGTAAAAAAGTGTTTTTTTATGATGGGTTGATAAATATAAAATGTGAAAGAACAACATTTACTTGAAATAATTTTATAATACCATAAATGTGATCAATTGAATGTGTCCTTTCTGAATAGAAATATAATATTCTTTTAAAAATATTTAACAATAGTGTATTAATAAAAAATAATTCATAAATATATAATAATTTAGACAAGTCAGTGTTTTTCTCACCAGCCCTCAACTACATTATTTATTTAATTTACAACAAAAGCAGGAAAGTTACAGCAATAATATAACAGAGTGCTTGAAAAAGATGGCATATGGTGTAAAACTGATTTGTAAATTATTTTTAAAACCATTCTAACTGATGTTTTCAAGGCTATCACAATGTCACGTAACTTCAATAATACATCATCTACAGTACGTCTGCAAGCTTAACATCACAAACCAATGCAGATTTCAACTGCAAAGCGTTGAAACACATGTACAAGATCAGTGAATGTAAAACGTATATGAATGCACAGCCCTGCTGGGACCTACAGACATGCATTTCATACAGTATTCATAAACACATTAAATAATAATAATCATTCATCATCAGTTAACAATGCCGAATATATTAACTAATGAATAGAACTTTGGTAAAGTGTCAAGTTCATCTCTAGATAGTGACTGTTAATTATCAGGTTAATAATAATTCCCAATCAATTCTTGATTTCATGAAAAAAAATGAACTTAACACTTGACACAATCGCCTCTGATCGAATCAGCTCCTCCTCGACCACATTTTTTTTATTTTTTAGCTTTATTCAAACAGAGCGATCACATCCTTCAGATAACCTTGAGTACAACAGCATTTGTGCTGAGATATCAACATGAGTGATTACACTCTCCCTCCTGCATGTATCCCAAAGCAAATCTGATTATGAATGATATTGCTTCAGCAGAGAACGGCGGCAGGAAGTGTCAGGAGATTCTGAGCTCAGCGATATTTCATGACCTGTCACAGCACACAAACTCTGGCTCAATAAAAGTAGTATTTTCAGTGGCAGGAAGGAATATCTAATGGTTGAGATTCTCTGTTGACACAGCAGAGACTCAGCGCAGTGACCAAGTTGTTATGCAAACTTCACCGTCAATTTCGGCTCTGAACCGTAACGCTTACTCTAAAGCCAGCCCCGTATACTCTGATTCAAGCCGACGGATTGATGGTACAGCTTGTCTTATATGATTCATTTTAGATGAAGCAACAGATCATACGTTGCACCCCACTAGAAGAAACAAAGTTCATGTGGGAACTGCTTAAGGTGTTTAAACTGGTATAAGATAGGACATTTAAAAGAATAGTTCACCCAAAAATGGTCAAAAATAACTTAAGCCATCGTAGATGTATATGACTTTCTTCTTTCAGACAATAGATTGTAAAAAAAGCTGGACGATAGAAAGTGAAGCCAAAGCGATTTCAGTATGGCTACTGACATCTTGTAAAAATGACGTCATTTGGAGCCATAGTCTGCGCAGTAGAGATCGTGAGGTGGAGCCACGGAATCCCGCCCAAACTCTCGCAAACCCAATCACGAGCTCACAATCATGACACCACACCCCATTTTTATAGCATCAAATAACTAGTTTAAAGCAAACGTGTTTCAAAAACGAACACTTGAACATACATTAGCATGATAACAACTACCTGTCAAGCTCTACTAGAGTTGTCAGCTAGAGACTCCGATGGCACTCCAGCCCCAGGACTCTGTTTACCACTTTCAGACTTTTATGTTGAAACTGTATTCTCATTCCCACTGACCTAATTCTTATGTGTATGGCTTGTCCTACCCTTGTAAGCTTTTTCCCGTTCCAGTGTCTCGTTATTCGTTGTTTGATTCCCCGTTGCCGATCTCGCCTGTTTCCTGTTTATGATTTTCATCTGTTCATCTAGATACTGTTTGTACATCGCTCGACCTCTGCTTCTTCTGGATCAACGTTTTTGTCTCACCCTATGGACTGTGTTTGCCGGTATTTGACCTTTGCTGTTTTGACTCTGAGCTAATAAAACCCTACTCTTGCATTTGAACCCGAACGCCTCCTTATTGATCGTGACACTACCGAAAATGATGGGAACTTTGTAAAAAATTTATTTGAAGTGCAATTTGATTAATTAGGCTAACGTCCCATTAGATTACATGGAAAGGGCGGGGTTGAAGACCTATACTGCAGCCAGTCGTCTTGGTGTGATTAAGACGGAGTGGCTTCACTTTTCAAGATTTGAGTGGCACACTTGTTTCAAACAAACAAAGTCAGAGTTTTTTTTTTAAGTAGCTCTTCCAAGCTTGGTAATGCTGGTGGATAGTGCCCATTATTTTAAAGCTCCATAAATCGTATATATATCTGCTGTGAAACAAACCTATACACATCCAGGGGTTAACACATGTCTTCTAAAGCAGATCGATGGGTTTTTGTAACAAAATATTAGTATTTTTAAAATTATAACTCAAATCACTGACGTCTGGCAACGACCCTATGTGCATTTACGAGAGAGTTAAGTTCAGCTTATTGGCTGACCTCTATAAAACCCATCGATCTGCTTCTGGATACATACAAAAAAAATCTGTGTTCATCTGAAAGAAGAAAGTCATATACACATAGGATGGCTTAAGGGTTGGTAAAATATGGGGCTAACCCTGTTCCTTTAACAAGCTTTATTAGATGAGTTAATGTGATTTACCACAAAAGTGTCAGTTCATCCCATCTATGCAACAGATGACAAAGACCTTCATCCAAGCTCACTTCCCGTCTCTCTCTCTCTTCTTTCCCATCTGAGAACAGTGCTGTCTGCGCAGACGTGTGCTCTGCGAGAGGAGAACGACAGTCTGCGCTGGCAGCTGGACGCTTACAGGAACGAGGTGGAGCTGCTGAAGAACGAGCAGGGCAAGATGTACCGTACCGAAGAGGATCACACGCAAGAACAACAGATACACTTCCTGCAGCAGACCATGCAGAACATGCAGCAGGTAATATAGGCCGTGTCCCATTTGGAGCAGAAGTAACACTTTAGATTAAGAAGCACTATTAACCATTAACTACTTGCTTATTAGCATACTTGCATCATTATAAAAAACATACTAATTTATGACCATATTCTAGATCCTTTGACCCTATCAAATACAAAAAACATACTGTAACTAGTACAGTAACTGACTTGCAAGCTATCAGTAAACAGCTTGTTGGGACGTTATTGCAGGAAAACTCTTAATGATAGTGAACGTGTGTTCCAGAGTTACCAGATTTGTTTCTTGATTTTGAAAGAAGCCAATGAGAATCAAGTTCGACATAACATAAATATAGTTGCATTTAAGAGGCAGTTGATATTTTCTGTATACTGTAAATCCATAAACTCAAAAAATGTGAGGTGCTAAATGGGGTTATATGATGATAAAAACATTATTTTGTGTATTTGTTGTAATGCAATGTGTTTAATGTAGTTTAAAAACATTATTTTCCACATACGTTACGTTACTGCTGCTCCCCTATGCCCTGCCTCCTGAAACTAATCTTATCTTTCCGAGAAACGAGGTGCGCTCTGATTGGCCAGCTATCCAGTGTGTTGTGACTGGCCCAACAACTTAAGAGTGTGTGACAAAAATGTTACATTAACCTTGCACACACACAAAAATTTAACTATTAAATTAAATTGTAGCACTTACTTACTCTTTAAACAATCTTATAAGATCTTGAACACTTTCTTGCTGAAAACAAGTATGACATTCTTTAAAAAAAAAAAAAAAAAAAAAATGTTTAAATGGTAATGTATATTTTTATTGTTGTGGGTGAATTGGAGAGAGTCTCTCAGCGGGTGGGTGTTAACAGCCTCAACGACTCAACTTCCTGCTGACACGGCTGACTATCCAACAACATACAGCGTGTTTGATATTATTGTCCAGTCACTGAGGCGGACTCATGACTCATCAAGTGACCAATCAGATCAAAATCTTTAATGACAAGTAAAGCTGTGGGACATGTTTGTCCCATGTTTATCACTCTCAGTCGACACTGATGTGAGACAAATCACATGATCACATTATTGATATTTAAGGAATGATTGAGATTAAAGAGCCTCCTGCGTCTACTTTTGACACATTTAAACATGAAAAAATCAGTGCGTAAGTGTTCAGTATGCTCTCGCGTCAGTGCTCCATCTGGAACACAAACACTCACACCTACATTAATTAGCTGTCAAATCAGCTTAAATGATGATTGGACACAGTGTGCTTCATGACGCAAACTGTCATAGTGCAGCCATTAGGCTCCAGTGAGCTCTCGAGCTCTCTCTCTTTCTTTCTCATTTTACATTGTGTAGTTGCATTAAAGGCTTTTATGTACAAAATCAATACTAATGTAAGAAACGAGCATCCTTTTTGTGGAAAGAGAAAGATAATGTTCAGAGTGCAGTGGACTGTCATGATTTAATTTAATGGATGGAGAACTTTTTCATTACACTAACTTTACATTTTAGATTTTACTTTTAAACTCATTTTTATAATGTAAACTTATTCTAAAATGTATCATTTTTAACATTGATAATAATAATAAATATTTCTTGAGCGACAATCAATAAAATTAAACACTAAAATATCAGAATATAAAGGATCAAAAAAGGATTTTTCAGCTTTGCATTAACAGTTCTTTAAAATTGTGAAATATTATAGCTACATATTTTGCCTCAAATAAACTACTAATTTGCTGCTTATTAATAGTATAGTAGTATATGGTCTTGTTTTTTTTTAATTCATGGTAAGGTATTGGGTTGGATTAGGTATCTAGAATAAGGTCATGCATAATATGTGCTTTATAAGTACTAATAAACAGCCAAAATGTAAATAATGTACATGCAAAAAACTATAAGAATTAGTCCTGACACTAGATACCTGTATTTTTAATTAAAGCAGAACATGCTAAATAAAGAACAAGATCGGATTTTCTGAATCTGGAAAAATCTGAATCTGCAAGAATGGATTTGGTTATTGCTGTCTGAGAGCACTGAACGCCATTATTATCGTTATTGTATGTGACGCATCCCTTGGAGGATTGGGGGTCCAAGGGAACATTTTCAGCTTCATTTTTTTAGTCTATTCTTATCATTTCATTTAAAAAAAATGCTGCAAAAAGCTGACCTCATGAACTTTTGAACAGACATAAAAGTCTGACTCAGTCAAGCTCCTCACGCCACCTCCTCTTTATTATCTTTGTGGTTTGCTGTTCAGTGATGTTTATGTGGTGTTTGTTTATGAGGGCTCCACGCAGCCCCACACGATGCTCATTGTTCCAGCCATCTGCTTTCTGTTGCTCACGATGCTGTTTGTCTCCACAGCAACTGCTTCGGCTCCAGGATGAGCTGAAAGGGAAGGAGCTGGAGCTGGAACAGGCCAGAGATGAGCAGCACTACCTAGAGGGAGAGGTCCTCAGTCTCAGGGAAAAGGTCGGGCAGAATGCATGGCAATATTGTCAAAAAATCTGCATTTTCATATGCATTATAGTGTTATCTAAGGGTAAAACAATGATTATGAGGAGCAGTGTTGGAAGAGCTATTTTGAAACCGCTCTTCCCAAATCTAAAGTTATCCATTTAGCTAAACTGCAAACTTCGCAGGACTATTTATTATAGTTATATGGTAAAAGGCACGATGCTAATTAGGGTTACAGCATTAAACAACATTTTTTTACAATACAATTAGAGGGAAAAAACTATGATTTATATAACAGAGCAGAAACTGTAGCGACAAAAAACTAAATTTTAAAGTGACACGTCATTAAAATCTACATTTTCCAGGTTTTAAGTGCTAAAATCAGGTCCCGGGTGCATCTACCAGCCAAGGAAACGTGGAAAAGATTAACCCAATTACTTTGTTTTAGTAAGCCTTTTTCTGCAAGCCTCTTGAAAAAAACAAGCACATCTGATCTCGCTCCCCTTGTGACTTTGCAAAGGGATCTCATTATAATAATACCTCCCCTTAATCTGTAAGTTTTCACCCAAAATGCTGTCTTTTTGATTGGCGAAGCCTCAGATGAGACAAGGGTGCAGTGGATTTATTTATTTATTTATTTTATTGACTCTTAACTTATATTTCTGCTGTCACACAGATCTAATATAAACGTGCAAGTTTATTTCCCAGCTGTTAACCGTCACAGACATGATTAACCCACTGTTTTTGTAACTCGTGTGTGTTTTTATTGTTAAACCTGTGTATGAATGAGAACTCAGTTTAGTACTCCCATGTCTGACAGCCGCTTTCTGTCCAGGTCCTTCAGACGTGTTCACTCAGAAAACAATATATCAGAAGTTTAAACTAATAATAAACTAATAAATGCATAATTTTAGCGCGATAAACATGACAATCAGAATTAAAACAGATGTTTTTAGCAGATTTGAGCTGTAATGGTGCAGATCTTTTCAGGAAAAGGGGGCAGGGACCAGCAGCTAATTAGCATTTATAAAGACAGGCACAAAAATTTGGTAAACAGCACTTAAAAAAAAGAGCTGATTGCTGTGCAGTATTTGCCACTTATAATACACATTTTGTCAATTACGACAACCCATGAAATGAACTAATGAGATTAGGATTTACTAACAAACATTGAAGAATGTCCATTTCAATTTATCTTTTTTTTTTTTTTTCGTATGTTGAAATGTAGAGATTATAAATGACTATGTATAATTGGTTATAATGCAACATTTACCTTTGGCCCACGGCTCTCAATTCCGTTCGATTTTTGGTCCTTTGTAGTAGAAGGTTTAGCCACCTCTGTTACACATTATCAATCTGAATGTGTTTGGATTTCCAAATGCTTCATTTAAGAGAAGTAGTGTACATTTTAGGTGTGCTTGTTTGATCAGTTCACTCGACTGTAAAGCTTCACATGCAATACATAATTGTGTCTCTGCTCGCTGGAAAAAGTAGCCTTTAGTTGCTTTTGCAGCACTGGTTTGGACTTACTTTGTAGATGCACACAAAGCCTTATGTAAGCCATTAAGAGCAGTGTTCACTTCAGTTATGCTGCATTTTGGCAGTGTCTGCTTCCTCGTGTGTGACAGCGGGAAGCTCTAAAGCCCGGGGTCACTTACTGCCCTTAGTCCCCCTGTGCATGCAGCGACAAATACAACTCAACATGGCAGCAGGAGCACAGGGAGCAGACACACACCTGAAAACTGAGACACATAAAAAGCAACACATGCAAAAGAGCAGGACAGTTTTTGCTCTCAAGATGAATATGCTTAGTTGTGGTTGCAGAAGGGGAACAAGGCTACGCTGGAGAGCCGGGTTGTTGTTTACTTCTACACTTGATAACACGCAGTCACATATGCCCAGTCTATGAAAAGATATAGCTACAACACAACATCTATGTGTGCTGAAAACATGTACAGTGGCCTCCTAAAAGGATTCAGCCAAACACAAAGTCAGTTCTCTTGTAAACAAGTAGTTATTACAGAAATAATATATTTTAACAGAAAAAACCTAAGTGCAAATTGAATGTAAAACAAAACATGCTTTAATTTCATTTCTATTTAAACTTGCATGTCATGTATTTAAATGTTTATAATTACATATTTGTAATGAGGTTGCGACATTTAGCATGTTTAAAAATATATAAAAAAGAAAAGCAAATATTGAATAACAAACCATAGTTAATATTATAATAATGTTTTAGTATTATGTTAGTTAAAACATAAAAATATGTATACTTTGACAGCAAAAAAATATTTAAAATGTACCTCCAAGTGTATTTATTTTTTAAAAGTGTACTTAAGTGTGTTAAGAAACCGTCGTAAAATCATCCAAATTAAAGCTAACTACATATATTATACATTTAAACTACAGCAAATAAAATTAACATGCCAAAAAAGTCTCAGAAAACATTACATTCAGTTTACACTTTTTTGTGTATTAAAGTATATTATTTGCATAAGTCTTCTTTTTAGGTTTAAGAAAAGCAACTGAAAATATTTTCAATTCAATTCAATTCAAATGTATTTGTATAGTGCTTTTCACAATACATATCATTGCAAAGCGGCTTTACACTAAAGTAATGTTTTACAGTATATGTAGTACTAGCTTGTACATGTACGTATGACATATTGAACTACAAGTTAGATGTGACCTTTGACCTTGAGATATCTCATTCGTATCAACTGAATAGGCTGTCTGTCTCATTGATGTCATATTAAATGTGGTGTAACGCCTATAGAGTTGTTGTCACTGAGGACAGATGATCTACTTTCTTTGTTGCTGAGCAGCACAACATGATACCTTATCGTTTGTGCCAGTACAGTGGTTTGCCCAGACGCAGGGAATAACGACCAGCCTTGTTTACCCCATTTTCCTAACAGCAGACGTTGCTTTGCATGAATGTTATTTGACCGAGATAACAGGAACATCAATAGCCGTGGAGGTCCTGTGGAGCCCATACTGTATTGCGCTCCTACACAAACCCGCTTGCAGATGGAAGACGTGTGTATTTCATAAATATGAAACTCCTATGACCTTCTACAGACACCCTGGCCGTAATGCATGGAATCACAAATGTGTTTCATTACCCCATTTCTCACAAGCATCCATTAAAAATGTAGTATCAACTTGGCACACCCAAGGCCAGGCCGAGGTTTCCCAGAGGTTACACTGTCTGCAAAGCTCCTTCACAGCTGCACTGCAAAATAGGATTGGATCTGAAAGTAATAATTTCTGTTTTATTGGGTTTTTTTGACAGCTGTTAAATGCCATGGAATCGGTAGACTTGACGAACCACAACTCTGAAGGCCATGAAAAGGTAAGTCAGGCTGCGTCGACCATCAAGTCACTGACGTTCACCAGTCAGATTAGTCTGCACTACCAGCACACATCAAAAGAGGCATGTGAACCGCTCACATTGCATCATCCCTTCATTTCGCACACACCACGAGCTCTCTGACAGAAGTTAATTTTAGACTTCTGATCAGTATGTTCTGAGAGAATATGGGCTCCCTCTGCTTTTTCTGCATTTAATAAAGACTCCCAAACTTAAGAGTGCTGCAGAGAGTGTCAGAAAACTTTTTTACTGAATTTAACACAGAATTGCACTTTTTTTAAACTTGAATTGAAATAAATTATCAGTTAAAGAGATCCCCATTAATGATTCATATCCATTAAATATCTATTAAATCTGTAAACCTATGAAATCAGGTAGCCTAGTAAAGTCTCTCCATCAGATAACTTCATTGATAAGATGACATAATAAACATATTTTTTAATAATTGACTCATGACAAATGACCTCGTGTTAGATAAATTGTTTTACAGTTTACTGAGGCAGACAGTAATGTACATAGATTTTTTGTTTCAGTGTTATTTTAGTATCATTGAGATATAATTGAGTTTTAATCATTGAATCGGTCTTTATTTTTTACAGTACCATTTTCACATTCATTTTGGAGTTTTAGTGAAATTCGGTTTTATGTATTTTACGAACTACATGAAATATAGTTATTAATCATTTGATTTTATTTCAATTCACATTTATTTCTAATGTTTGATCCAACCTAAGCTTTTACTGTTATATTGCACATCCATTTATATATTCATGAACTGTGATTTGAAGCAGACTGCATTGATTTAGTCCTCCACAAGTTGTGTAGCTTATAGAGAATGTCCCCTTTATCTCCGTGCATTTGACAATGAAGGTTTTTTTCTAGTTCTTCAAAGAAACATTCTGCACCTGAGACAGATCAATGATCTTGGTCGATTAACAGATGTTAATTAAATTAATATTTAGTACGATTTTGGACAGATTCCACTTGTATACCAAAAACACCAAAAACGCAGCATTCTCAATTCCAGTCCTCGCGCCCCACCGCTCTGCACATTTCGTATGTTTCTCTTGTCGATTCAGACATTTGTTCTATTCGAACGTATGTGCCCTGCGAAGTGGACATCAGCGGATGTTCCGCAATGATTCCAATTTGAGGCGAACGTATACGTTCCATTCAAAGTGCATTTAAGTGTGCGAGACGCAATTTAAATCATATTCACATATTTACAGCGCAAATCCATGAATGAACTGTCCAAAGTGCAGTAAACTTTAAGGGATTTCCCCTGCTCAGGGAGAAGGGAGCAATGAACACTGTGTAGGGTACATGTCAATTGGAAC
>JAUCMU010000797.1:0-10695 GCA_032275025.1 Enteromius treurensis | reverse complement strand
ACACAAATTCTGAATGCCTTTGGCAGATCTCAAATGAGCCATTTTAATCTAGATTAATCTAGATTAAAAAAATTTATATATGCCCACCCCTAATATATATATATATATATATATATATATACTATTCCAGTCATTAGAGTATTAGTAGACTGTCTGCTCAATAACACTTTATTGTGGTGGATCCACAACATACAGATTATTAGAAACTTTGCAGGATATATGTTAACTTATTCTACAAACCCTAAACCTACCCTAACCGTCTACTCTGAGAGTTAGTAGACATGTAGTTGTAAATTAGTTAGAATTAGCTGACATAGTTGACATAATTTGACATAGTTTGCATAAATTGTTGTATATTTTAATACATAAATAAGCTATATAAATAAGTAATTACAATGAATAATTAAATTATTATGCATATTTTATATACATGTATATACACACACATATTTACATATAAATATATATATATATATATATATATATATACATATATATTTATATATACATATTTATTTTCTTTGCCTTCAGCAAAGGACTGAAGTAATGTTAAAGTAATCTTACTCTGGCTTGAGCCCACTTATCTGCCTTTCAGCAAATCAGGTAGGATTATTAGGTCAATGTTACATCGCATAATTAATATTCATGAGCCATGCTGATAAAATTTATATGTGGCCCCCCGAAGCCCCGCCACCGCTTAAGGTGCCAGCACTTTCAACCCGCTAGGCCAATGCTAGTCGGCTGATATTAAAGTATCCATCTCTTCAGGCTCGCATTAAAAACACATTTCTTTTCCAGGCTTTAATGATTTTAGTTCCTGATATTGCTTCAAAACAGGTGAATGTGCCTTCTTCTGCCTATAGCCCTAATAAATTCCCAGTCAATGCCATGTCAATCATCAGCTAATTAATATTCATAACAGCCTTCTTGGTGACATCATAACCCACCCGTCTTTGTGGAGGAGAGAATGAGATTCAACTACATCCTCCGCTGCAGACACCGTGGATCTGTCCCACAACTCCCTCAGCATCTCTACGTTATTTGGTACCTGACAGATTGTTTGTGACCGACCACCTGCCACTGGCACAGATGTCCGACTGAAAATGTTTAAAATACGAAAAGTATAATGAAGAAGACCTCCCCATCGTGACTAAGCGGGACATGATTTTTTCATGAAGATGGTCTAATGGAGTTACTATTGTTTCGTATTCAGAGATTCTACTCTAACCATGATATTATGACCAAAAGGCCATGTTAAACATACACTCAACATCTGTTACTGTAGATAAACAAGCAACCCAGGATCACTGGAAATACCAGCCTCTACATACATATCTGCAGTACCGTTATCACATGCCTTCTGCATGTTTTGCTGCAGTTTCAAAGTTAAACCAAAGTTAATCTAGTGAGTGATCTTAAAACACAAGTTCAATAGTGACCCTGCACATATTTGTTATGTTGATTGATATACTGTAGGCGTGTATCACTGTGTTTGTTACGTTGCTTCAGGTAACTGTTGTAGTGGTTTATAATTCAAATATTTGAGAAATGATGCTAAAACTTATTGCTCTATCGTGTTGGAAATATCCTCAACACCAAACACACCCGATAGTGTTAACAAATGCAAAATTGATATACAAACACATTTGTTGATGCAGCCATACTATTTTTACTTCCTAACATGGATTTTAGATGTTTTGTTGAACCATAAACATTTACATGGCACAAAGTCAATTCTACATAAA
The DNA here is from genome assembly GCA_032275025.1 of Enteromius treurensis. NCBI lineage: Eukaryota > Metazoa > Chordata > Actinopteri > Cypriniformes > Cyprinidae > Enteromius > Enteromius treurensis. The sequence goes on along the minus strand of JAUCMU010000797.1, from coordinate 8,950 downwards.
TTCTACCGTTGTAAATATGTTTTGATTTTTAATTGTTACTTTAATATAAACATTTTATAATATGATATATTTTTTATTTAGCCTATTACAATCATTTAAATTGCACATTATGCAACTTTTTACAGATATAAATATGTATAAACTTTTATTTCTTTGCATTGGCTGTACTTATTTTAGCAGGTTTTAAAAAACTTCTATACAATTATTTAAAATGAATAAATTATGTAAGATTGTACAATAATAATAAATATATATATATATATATATATATATATATATATATACCCAATAATATATACTATTTATTATATATTATTGGTTATATCCAGTTCTCAATAGCATGCATATTACTAGCGTACTGGCTGTTTATTAACCTAATTCTTGTGAAATGCATATTAATGCTGTATTTTTACAAAAATGCAAAAGTGATAGTTAATTGTAGAAAAATGGACCTTAAAATAAAGTGTGGTCAAAAAGAGTATTTATAATAGTAATAGTAATATTCAAAAATTTTATCAATATAATTTATAATATTATTATAATTCATATTATTATTATACAAGCATTTGAATTGCACGGAAGGCAGTAAATTATTAATGAGAATTTTTTTTCTATTCCAATTTGTTTCTGAAATATAAAGATTTTTTAAATATAAAATATAATGAACAGCACAGTTTAGGAAAATGCTTCTCTCTGCTCATCTCTGACACCATCAAAAGGGAAAAGCACTAATTAAAAATCCCCATTTGATAAACAATTTTGGCCCTCCAAATTATTTTTGGTAAACATTTTCATTGCCTTAACTTTGGCGCATAACTTGTTACGCATATAATCATTTGAGCTAAAGACTTTAAATACATTCTGTCATCTTTGTTCTGTCATCAACCAAATGGGAGCACAATGATTTGATGAAAACAAAAGGATGGAGTATATGTGATGGCAGTAATGACAGAACAGTAATTATAACAGGATTACTGAAAGTAGCCCCGTTCATGAGCTCATTACAGATACAGTAATGAGATTAGTGCAACATCACATCTCCTTACAAACACACTGTTACACATAAAAATCACTAAATACACAATCAAAAATAGTATAAAATAAAATATAAATATAATATAATATATAGTATATAAAACAGTAATATTAAAATATACAATTACATTTAATAATGTAATTAATATAATAATAAAAAAAAATAGCTAAATAAGCTATCATTGCATACCTACTGAAAATAATACTTTGCATGTGCTTTCTATGTCAAATAGAATAAAATATTACAAACACATAAACGATGAGAACTGGACACAAGCGCATTACAGATGATTTATTTTATCTAACAATTTCTTAACTCAGAAAACAAAGCATGACAATCTTCTCAATGCGATCTAGAAAGAGAGTTCAAAATCTGAAGGGCAAAAAGAATAATGCATTTGACCGAACTGATGAATTTTTGCATTAGCGTAAAATCTCTTTAGTCAGGGACACAATTCGACTTTCCATCTGAGAATCTTACTAGACACAGAAACCAAGGACTGCACAAGAGATTAAGAATAAAGGATGAGCTCTTAAGGCTGGAGAAGAGGGCATGCTTTGCTATGGATGCTCATGGAGAGGGTAACGTAAGTTCAGACTTAATAAGATCATTAGCTCAGCTCTGCGCTGCTTACAGTTATTGGGGCTAAACGACTATTTCATTATGCTATAAATCATTTGCTGTTAGTTAGTCAGATAATGTTTATTGCGATACCGGTGATTTCAGAAACCTAAAGTGTGAAAACAGCAGATCTATCCACGATTAAAGACAGTATGAAAAACCATTTAAAAACTAAAAGAGTTCATGACAAATATATCCCCAATGAAGAATAAATAACATATATTTAGTGCTGTCAAACGATTAATTGCGATTAATCGCATCCAAAATAAATGTTTTTATTTACATGATATATTAGTAGGCTATGTACTGTGTATATTTATATAAATACAAACACATACATGTATATATTAATGAAAATATCTTATGTTTATATATTAAATATATTTAGATATGATATCAAATATAAGAAAATAAATATAAAAAATGCATATTACATGTGAATACTTTCAAAATATATACTGTACGTGTGTGTTTTAATATAAACATAATAAATAAACACAGCATAAACATATATATTATGTAAATAATAAATAAATAAATACATATATATTATAATTATATAACAACAACTTTAATAACCAACAATACAAATAAAACCTTTATTAATAATATTTATAATGTAATATTACATTTGATATGAATTATAAGGGAATATAATAAATGTGTAAACATGTTACATTTAAGTAGATTTTAAATTATTATTGTCACGCTCAGGTAAGACAGACGCAGAGGATTTAGTCAACAATCAGTTTATTTTTTCTCCAGACAACAAAACAGGCTTTCACAGCTGGGTTCTCTCTCTACTTGAGGTAAATACAAACTTAGGTTACTCAAAGGGGTTTGCCCAAAATATCTGGAGATCATCAACATAGGATGAGAGAGAACAGTTTAAACAGGTAAGTTATGCCACCAAGAAAGTCTTAATAAGAGTTTTAGCAGTTCAATCGGTAAGCAGCAGGTATGGCTGAGTACCGTCTTTCAATATCCATCCGTAAACGCTCCTCTTGGTTGCGGACTGCGTGCACGGATTCCCAGAGGTAAGTATACAGGTGAGTACTCACAGTTCGTGAAAGCAGCAGTGAGAGGAGAGCAAAGGCAGCTCGTTTGAGGGAACACAGAAGGTGAGTAGCAGGTAAGTGTTCACAGTTCCTTGAAATAATCCTCATTAGTTCCGGTAATCCGATCTAGGAACAGCGAGGGAAAAGTTTGGTTTCAGCAGTTCAGCGATCTCCTTTCTCTGAGGTATCGAACGAAGGTAAGTATCCAGGAAATAGTGGAAGGATTCAGGAGAGGTGAGAGCGTTTAACCTCGAGCTCAGACACCGAGCTCCTGAGGCAGCGATCTTTTATGCACTCCTGATTGAGATCAGGTGCGCTCAAAACTCCGGTGATAGTGATCTGGTGAATAGCTGCTGTGTGCTCTCTGTGTCTGCGTGCTCTGTGACAGGTGACAATGAAGGTGTGACAATTATTTACACTTTAATATTATTATTATTAGTAGTTAAAATAATAATAATAACAATAATTATAATTATAATAATAATACTTATATATATAATTATTATAATAATTATTTGTATTATAATTTATATAAATTATGATGAAAACAAATGTCACTTTTAAGAACCAATACTATAAAGATTATTTATTATATTATTTAATAAATGTTACTATTATAATTTATATAGTTTATTATAAGGAAGTTTGGGAAAAAAACATCACATAAATTAAATGAATGATAATAATAACAACAATAACAAGTAAGTTTTTCTTTCTTTCCTTCTTTTTTAAAAATTCCTATATAAATATTATTTAATTTCTGGGGAGTCACATTACGTGACATTTTACAAATTAAACTAACCTTGACATTATGTGATATTTAAATAATCTTGCTGACCTTGACACACAGTCATAAGGGTCTCCTATACTATTCTTCACTTTTTTTTTCTCACTAATTTTTACAGCCCATAATAAACCATTAGGACAGTGTGTTTTTGATCCTAACGTAATGAAGCACAGCTGTCATGATCAGCAGATCAGGCATCCCTCTTAAATAACTGTTCAGCACCTGCCATCTGCAGGCTGTAATAGACTAACATTAATTGCAGCAGGCAAAAATACAGCTGCGTGTGCTACGGAACACCTGCAGAACAAAATACAGAGATATAATAATATATGTGCGGGGAAATGTTGTCTAACCGCAATGGCGTTTGCCTGAAAGATTTTTCAAGCATGGACTGAACAAGCCCCTGCTGTCTCTCGTACAGTACCTGATGGAAAGGTGTGGCTCCCATGTTCAGTCAGCTGTTATCTTTCTACAGAGTCTGAAGAGCTTGATTAGCTACAGTAGGTGTGTTTAATTAGACTGGAGCCTAATGCTGAGCAGCTTGACAATAAAATCTGTATCTAGTTTTTTTTATGATTCTGCCAGTTTCACAGTTTGTCCATGACTTGCCTTTATATGAATGAGAATGCACGAAACAGCTGCAGAACCACTGTTTAATCACAATCCCAACAAAACGTAAGGCAAAAACAGAATCATGTGATAATCTTTGTGATATTAAAATACATAAAACATAACAGCACGAATCAAAAACAGCAGAAATTCATTCTCTGGCAGTAGGTGGCGCTTAAGGAACAGCAGAAATACAGTGCTTCCTTCATTACTGCTATAATAGTTTTTTTCAAATTTCATACCGTGTGCGGATTTCACATGTGTGGTTTAGTGGGTGAAACGGTAAATGGCCCAGCACGACTGGAACCCTTCAGGAACAGGGTGCGTGCTTGAATTCCTATGAGTGACTTGTTAACAGTGTTCTATGGGTGACTGCATCCCATCTCTTACTGTTATATCATTTAGTTTTACTCATTATACGAGGTCAAATGCATAAGGAAAATATCAGACGGCAATAATTAATCCATGTACTATTATGCTATTTCTGGTTGGGGTTAACGTGAGTAATGTGCTTGACAGCCAAAAAAAAATACAATGTCTGGGGGTTATAAGAATTGATTATAACAGGTGTTTTGGGGGGTTTTTTTTAGCAAAAGTGCACAACTCGTAACCTAGTGACCTTCGCTCACTTTTTCAAATATGATTTATTCACAGTTTCAAAAACCATTTTGTTTGTCATGATACTGAAATAACCAATAACCAAAACCAGTCATAAGGGTCAGTTTTTCTAAATTGAGATGAATACATCATCTGAAAGCTGAATAAATAAGCTTTCCATTGATGTATGGTTTGTTAGGATCTGACAATATTTGGCCGAGACAACTATTTTAAAATCTGGAATCTGAGTTCCAAAATATTCTCAAAATATTAAGAAAATCACCTTTAGTTGTCCAAATGAACCTCTTAAAATGCATATTACTAATCGAAAAATAAGTTTTGGTACATTTACAGTAGGAAATTTACAAAATATCTTCATGGAACATAATCTTTACTTTAGATTTTCGCCATAAAATAAAACATTTAAAAAATGTTGCCTATACAACGCATTTTTGGCTATTATTAAAAATATCCCACAGCGACTTAAGACTTAAGAAAGCTTTGTGGTCCAGATCCATGCTTCCCCCTCCAAAAATGTGAATATTATTCAACATTAATAAACATTATTACAATATCAAGAGCAAAGATTTGTTCCTGTTTTTTTTTTACCTGTTTACATTATGCATTTTGATACCAACATTGCCCTTACAAAGGTAAAAATGTTCCTGGAAATCAATTCCAGGATGCAAATACTGCCTCTTAGTTCATTTCTTACCCTCATTTGTTGCTCAGGTTACTTACTAACAAGTAAACTATCAACATAAAGAAATGTATATATATTGTATTCTGCATGTTGGAATTTTTTTATATAATTTATGTAGATCTCTATGAGACCAATACACAGGGCTGCCGCCGCAAGCAATTCTTACTTGACTGAGATTAAGTTGAAAGAGTATGTAAATTAAAATACAGCGGACAGAACATATTGTGCAGTGCTTTCGTTTTATATGCCACTTTTTTCTTCCTGGATCACAGTTACCAGGAAAATGGATATGCATTCCATAGTGTGCAGCTGACTGGGATTTGAGAGGAACCTAAATCCCAGAGGATGTGGATTACTGGCACCAACAACTTAAATTATATTCAGGAAACACATAAAGAAAGACACCGAGCACGAGAAGAGAGACTGAGAGGCCAGCAGAGACCGAAACAAAGGCGTAGAGAGGGAAAACAGTTGATCTGTTGCTGACTGGTGAGGGTGTGCAGGTTGTTCTCTGTATTCAGCCTGTCAGATTTCAGCCTCTGAGACCCGCTGTAGCATATGCAACACCTATTTTTCACAAAAATATGGGCTCAAAAACAGCAGCGCACACTGTGAAATATATCACTGCAAGGAATGCCAACAGACTGCCTAACCACCCCTTTGCACCCCTTCATACACACATTTCATGACAATCTTCATTATGATTATTATTTTCAATTCTTAGCATATGAACCCACTGGTTTTCCTTCAGTAATTGGTCATAAAATGTCTTTTTTTTTCTTTTCAAGCATCAGTAAAATAAGTAAAAACTTTTGCAGTAATTGTGAATGAGTCACAATGAGTTAGTTCTAAAAAAAAAAAAAAAACTTCAGTTAGTTTTAATTAGTTTTTAGAGGCAGATTTGCTAGTTTTTATAAGTTTTTATATTTTGAAATTGCTTAGTTTTAGTTTAGTTTTTATTAATAACAGTGCATTGTATATATTAGTATTGTATATGACTATAATATAATATAACTATAATATAACTGTTTTCAAGTTAAATACACATAAGATACATGACTACGTGGTGCCATACGGGTTAAACAACTGGCAGCGTGAAGTAAAAAGATTTTAATTCAACCCAAAAGGGCTTATTACAAAGACGAAAACGAAGGACGTTTTTGCTATAATATTAGTTTGTTTCAGTTAGTTTTCTCTTTTTTTTTAAACTCTCGTTGTTTTTTTATTTCAGTTAACGAAAATGCTTTTTCAATTCTAGATTTAGTTTTTTCGTTCGTTTTCGTTAACTATAATAACCTTGGTATTCACACACCGCACACAATGCTCTGTATTTTAGGAGACTTGTCAGTCAATAAATAAGAAAACAAAGTAATGGGTTACTTTACTAGTAACTAAAAAAGTAAGAAAAAAATATTATTACGTAACTTGCGTTACTTGTAATGCCAACACTGTACATATATATATATACAGTACACACACATATAGGCCTATTATGTAAGCAAAAAAATTATTTTGGATATGATTAATCGCAAATTAATCGTTCGACAGCACTACTTCAGATGTCATATAATGACTAATTATTATAGAAAACTAATCAATTCCAAAGGGTTTACATACTTATTCTTGTTGCCCAAAATATAATCAGAATTTTTTTTTCTTTTTCTTTTTTTCTTACATTTCTCCAGAATTACTGCACTTTCACATAAGCACAAATCAAGACAGCATGCTTGCAGAAAAAAACATACTTCACAAGATAATATTACACTTATGTCTAAACAGAATATAGAAATCGTTCGACTCTAAATAACGTGTTTGCTGGGGTTTGAGTTCAACAGCACTTTTTCTTTCAAGTAGAGAATGTGGGTTGCCAGGTAGGAGAGGATTAAGTCAAATTAGCAAAAATTAAGAAAAGCTCTGATTGAGAGATTTAAACTTAAATTAAATCTGGCAACCGCAACCATAAAAGCTTGAGGAAGCTTGTTTTTACCAATGCAAAAAGCACAAATGAACTGGTATATATTGCAGATTATTACACTTTTTTTTTTTAATTAATCACAAACCCTATGTACTTTTTGTTCAGAAAAACAATTGTGGTATGGCACTTGATGTAAAACTTGGGTTCTGAAGGAAAACTATAAGTGTCCAAAGCTCAAAATTAAACCTGTCGGTGCAGTCTGCCATTTCTAGACCCTGTTGGAACAAACAAAGGCAAGTTCATTAGCGGCTGCCTTTCCAGTTTGGAAAAGCGGATCAGTGTTGAATGCTATCTGCCCTCTGACTGCTGCAGCTGCAGAATCAAAACATGCTGAGATTAGTGTGTCTGTTCCATGGCTCTGAGAGACCATCATTCAGAGAACATTCGTCACAGACCCACAGAGCCACCGTAATGATAATGAAAATGAAAATGACACCTTTTTATGGATTAAACAATCCATGCGAGACTCCACCATTGGGGCATACTGTAACTGTACTTCAAACTATTAATTATTATCAAAAGCTACTGAAAGCCAGTGCATCAACAGGCCTCATCAAAATCTGCGAGGCTCAGGTGATATTACGCTCATGAATAGAGCAAACTTTTAACTAGATTTTCACGTCTCACAGGGAACTTCAGATGTAAACTGAGGTCAGAATCAACAGCGCATTAACATTTTTATATAAACACAGTTGCATAATACTTCAATATTCCTGCATGTTAAAAAAACCACTTAAAACAAAGTGTAATAATCCTAAAAGGAGACTCATGTAACATGACATAAAATAACAGTGAAAAATATACACCAGTGAAGGTATTTGATTGATAATTTTAATTAAAAGTTGCATACAACTGACGGTGTCTATTTTCTGGAGAATGGAACGAAGGAGAAATGCTCTATAAACACGAACCAAGCCTTAAAAATTTCATCACATAAGGCCAGCAATTTGTCACAGAATTTGCTGTCATGCTGTGAAAAATGGCCAATTAATAATTTATGAGATTAAATGACATCCAAAAAATAACCTGTGGTGATGTACTGCACCTACAGTAGAAGTCGAGGGAAAACGTAAATGACAAATAGGACAGACGATACCTGCTTTATAGAGTTTAGAGATAAATTACGCATCTGTCAGGTAGGTGCAGAGGAGGAGAAAAAGATCATTTGTTTTAGGCTTCATCAACCCCATTTTGTTTTTAAAAGCTTTTAGAGGTAAAATTATGTCATCATATCATGCGGAATCAACTCTAAAACATGATGTAATAACTTGTTCAAAACGTCAGTACAAAAAGAGCAAATTTTGAACTTACACAATCCCTGAAAAAAATGGACTAATCAGTTTTCTAGATGTATTGCACTAAAACTATGCAATTAGATCAACGCTGCCCTAGTTTAGCAAAGTAAAAGTAAAGTTTTTACTTTCGTTAGAAATTAACTTAAAGTGCCCCTATTATTCTTTTTCAAAAATTATTGTTCATGCAGTGTCTCATGTAGCTGTATGTGAACATAAACTATCTGCAAAGTTGTGACGCTGACAGTGCACGATTAATAAAGTTATTGTCT
>JAUCMU010000796.1:0-10696 GCA_032275025.1 Enteromius treurensis | reverse complement strand
TTATTACTCTTATATGTGCGATCATATATGACAGAGCAGTTTCAGTTCTTTTCTCTGACATCTGAAAAAAAGCTGTGTGCTGCCGCCGGCAGCAGAGCCGACCCCAGACTGTTAAGCATGTATAGTTCACACGAATCTGACTACCTCCGCGAGGAGCCCGCTCCCCACTCTCAACCATCCAGAGCTCCCGCTCACCAGCAAGCCGCCGCTCAACAACAAGCCGCCGCTCAGCAAGCCACCGCCAAGCCCCAGCCTCCTACAGAGGCCGCGGCTTCCTCCAGAGGCCGAAGGCAGACCAGGCCCGTTAGCTCCCCAGATAACAGAACTCGTTCTCGCTCTCCACCACCATCAAAACACCAAGCAGTTTCACCAGCCTCATCCTACGCTTCAACTCACTCTTCTACCGGGAAATAGACTTTCATAAACCTCCGCCAAACCCTCTCTGCCACTGGGATCACATTCTCCCGCAAAGTTACCAAACCGGACCACATGAACCTCTTGAACACCCATCTCCCGGATGCTACACCGCCAGCTTCACCACCACCCCGCAAAAGAACCCACAAGTCAGCCAATCCTTCTACTCCAGCTCCACCATCCACCCACCGCCGATCCCAACGCCACAGATCTACAAACATCGATCCTGGACAAGCTTCACCACCGCCTTCCTCCGTCACCCACCACCAAGCTTCAAACCCGGTCTTACCTTCAACCAGCAGCCAACCTCCGAGCCAACCCGGAACATCAACCATCACGCCAGCTCAACTCCACCAAGCGCTCGCTGATTTCTTCGCCACCTGGCAAGCCGCTCCATTGCCACCTTCCATCCCATCCACAAGCTCATCCAATAACATTTCTCTCTCTCTTCCCACAGACTCGCAACCAGCCGGGCCCCTCTGCACAGACCTTTCCTTCCCCTCTTCCTCTACTCTGCCATCCCTTCAATCCCTCCAGTCTGCTCCCACTACCGCTCTCTCTACCGCCCCCTCTGTTAGCACCTCTCTCCCTTCTACCTCCTCCTGCACCCCTTTCTCTCTCTCCACAGCCACCTACCTGCCAGCTCCTATTAACGCCCTTATATCAGAACCCATCATCGTCTCACCCCTTCTCTGCAGTCAGATCCTGGCAGGTAATGACATTTTTTTTCCTTTCACCTTCTTTCTCCTTTTTCTCCAAACCCTGCAGATCGCCAGACGAAACCATCTGCAATAATTTCAACAACCACAGCTGTCTCAGATCCTCTTGCCACTACCTACATGTCTGCTCTTTCTGCAGGGGGGCCCACTCTAAAATAATCTGTCCTTCATTTAATAAAAATGGTAAAAAGTATTCATCATCTACTGTCAATGTTTCTGCTTTATCTGCTGAGCTGTCTTCCCATCCTGACACTAACTTCTCTCAATATCTATTATCAGGTTTATCTCAAGGATTTCACCCTGGCGTTTCCTGTTTGCCCACCCAGTCACATATCTGCTCCAACCTCCGGTCTGCCGGCACCGAACCCGACACAGTGGATGCTCTAATCAAAAAACAATTAGACTCCACTTTTATGATCGGGCCCTTCCCCCCCATCCCCCATGTTTCATGTTTCAGCCCTATTAGCATTGCCACCCGCAAATACTCATAATTGACCTCTCTTCCCCGCATAATTCCCACATTCCCAGCATAAATAGCCTCATCCCCCTCGAAGAATTCTCCCAGCTATACCACAATGTCGATCAAGCCATCAAAATGATCAAAAGAGTAGGCAGAGGAGTCTGGCTTGCAAAAACAGACATTACCTCTGCTTTAAAAATTATGCCCATCCACCCCGATTTCTGGCACCTGTTCGGCATTCAATGGTGAAACCAATTTTATTTCGCCTTTCGTCTAACATTCGGATGCAAAAGCAGTCCCAAAATTTTCGACTTGCTCTCCGAAGCTATCTGCTGGATTTTGTCAAATAATTACCAAATCCACCACCTCATCCGCCTCCTCGATGACTTCCTAGTCATCTCCCCTCCCTACGCCCCTCCCGCAGCAGATCTATCTACGTCCTAAAAGTCTTCAACCTCCTAGGTATTCCCATAGCCCAAGAAAAAACTTTGGGCCCCAGCACCCGTATCGAATTTTTGGGCATCAACCTCGACTCCCCAAAATTCGAAGCTTCCCTCCCCAAAGAGAAACTGGACAGAATCATCACAATCTCTTCCAGTTTCTTAGCCCAACCTCCACCAAATGAGAACTCCTCTCTATCCTGGGGCATTTCAATTTCAATTTCCTCTTTGAACTGTACCCCATAGTCGTTGCCGGCGCCCTCTGGGGTAAAGAATGGACCGCTTCTTGCATTCTAGTCCATTGCGACAACGAAGCAACCGTTCATTGCATCAATAACCAAAGATCCCATTCCCCCACCATCATGCCCCTTCTCAGACGTCTTGTCTAGATCTCTGCTCTTCTTAACCAATTTGTTATCACTGCAAAACACATTCTTGGCAAAGAAAACACCATCGCTGACTCTCTTTCCCGTTTTCTGTTCCAGAAATTCAGGACACTGGCGCCAGATGCAGACCCCCTGCCAACCCAAGCACCTCCCTATTCGCAGCTGATATTTCCCTAGACCACCCCTTTAGACCTCTCTACGAACAATCCCTAAATTCTATGCCCCAAGCCGTAGCCCCCAGTACCTTACAATCCTACCTTACCGCCTGGAAGGCTTTTAAAACCTTCCACCATAGCTATAACCTTCCATTCCCCGATTTCTCCCTCCTATCCATTACCTCTTTCATCTCCTACCTCAGCTCACTCAGATTCCTCCAAGTTAGCTCCATTAAAGGATACCTCATTGGAATCCAATTTTTCCACAAACTCCTTTTTCAGCTCCCCATCCCCAGCCATCACCAACGTTCAGACCAACCTCCTCATCAAAGGTATCCAAAAAGGAAATCCCCCACGTCCCAACCAAAGACTCCCCTTAACCCTAGAAGTCCTCACCCACTGCATTTCCACCCTCCGCTCAGGCTATAGCATCCCCCTAATCAACCGCACCCTAGACGCCATGTTCAACCTGGCCTTCTTCGATTTCCCTTCCCTTCAACCCAAACATCCACCCCACTATAACAGATCTCTCAGTCCTCAGTCACGAAACAATTACCTTTTTCAAGCATAGCAAAACAGACCAGCTTGGAAAAGGCCATTACATATATATTTTCAATTTACAGTCCCCTACCCAGCCATTCCAAACTCTCAGAGCTTTTCTAGCCTACAGAAGCTCACTCGCATCTTCCCCTTTCGAGCCCCTCTTACCGATGAGCTAAACCAACCCACTTCCAGGTTTTGGTTTCAGAAACATCTCAAAACCGTTCTTTCGAGATCAGGTTTTCCCCCCCGACAGATTTTCTTCCCACTCCTTTTGGATTGGAGCCGCAACTTCAGCAGCTGAAAGGGGTCTCTCCGCTAACCAAATTCAGACCCTTGGCCGTTGGTCATCCGACGGTTTCAAGAGCTACATTCGCTCTGACCCAGCTTCCATTCGACAAGCCATGCAAACTTTAGCCAGACCAAATCAAATCCCATTCCAAGCCCAACCCAATACCTTTCAATAACATCCAATCCGCTCGCCCCGCAGAGGCACCGCCGCGGACTTCCGCAGAAGCCACCCCTTGCTACAGCTGCCCACAGAGGCAACCCGCAGACTTCCGCAAGAAGTCACCCCTTTCAAACAGCTGCCCATAGAGGCAACCCGTTGACTTCCGCAGAAGCCACCCCTTGCAAACAGCTGCCCAAAGAGGCACCCCCTGCCGGCTCCGCAAAAGCCACCCCTTGCAAAGCACGCAGCCCGCTAAGGCATCCCTGCTGGCTCTGCAGAAGTCCTTAAGTCCTGGCCGCTGTCTTTAATACACGCTTCTTTGGGGGGCACCAAGAGCTCGAGCCGGGTGCCGAACCTTTTGCCCTCGGTAGGGCTCAGGCCTCTAGAGTTCGGAGCCTGCCGCTCTCCCGGCTCGCTTCCCGGACAGCTCGCCAAATTTGCTTTATTATCACTTACCAAATTCTACCTCACGTTAATGAGAAAGCGTGAACTAGTGAATCTTGTTACAACGCGGCTACGTCAAGGCAACGTTGTGTGTTTGTTGGGTTAATGCAGTACACGTAGCAAGAGTTTTGAAATAATATACTAAATAAATAGAAAATGGATAGAATAGAAAAATAAAAGAGCAAGTTAATTCTGCAGGCACTTTTTGCTTTTGTTAATTGTATGATAATTAAATAATAACAATAATATATTTATACAGTAGACGAAAGCAAAAAGTGTCTGTAGCATTAGCTTGCTCTATTTCTTTTTCTATTCTAACTGAAATAGAAAATCTGGTGTCTATGTTTTTTTTTTTTTTTATAAAAATATTATTTCTTCTGGGGTCGTCCGGGGTCTCTCTTCCCTTCTTCTTATAATGAGGCAACTTCTTCTTGTTTAGAACTATACAGGGCCAGGCCACGGGAAAGGTGCAGAGAAATATGGGAGCAGCACTCTGCATCTCAACTGTTCTGGCTCCATCACAAACAAATGTTAGATCCCTTGGAAGTTAGTACAGTAGGTTGTATCTGTTTATAAATAAACAAATCAGGTGCGTGCAGTCAAGATCCGGTTCACTAACCTGCAGTCCTGTTTGTTCAGTAACTAGAACCGGTTTTATAATAAGGAAGTTGCATGTATAACCCGTGTCTTATTGTTTCTTGGTTGTTTCTCTACATTCTCCTGTCTAGTCAACCGCATTGATGATGAGATTGTGGTAAAAAAAATTTATTTATACTCAGTTGCCTACTGTACAACATGTTTGATGTTAGAAGGTGTCTTTTCTTCAAAACTGCATTTAAAGGGAAATCATTATGAACATTTATTTAACTTATTTTGTCAGGAACATAGTATATCTATTATCTGTTTTTTCTTAAGAAAAGAAGTATAATTGTTATGAATAGAGGCAAGGAAGTGTGCAAGGTCACGTGCAAAAGGGTTTATAAGGTCAAGACAGACAAGATCAAAATCACCGGCAGACTGAATCAACGTAGGCAGAGACAAAAGAGAAAAAACGTATTCCAAAGCAAAGGTCGATTACCATGTAAAGCAGTGTCCAAATCAGAAGGTAAGGCGATAGTCCGTGGGGAAGCAGAAGTCGGTAGCGAGGAAATCCAAACAGTGAAACAAAACACGAATGACAGGCAAAGACCGGGTTGACAGTGTAAATGAACCGTGCCAGACAAACAAACAGACTGGTATATATACAGGTGGTGCTGATTGAATCATTAAACTTAATTCGTAACAGCTGTGAAGGAAAAGTGCATTCTGGGGAATGGAGTCCAGGTATGAAAACAGACACAAAAAAACAAACACAGTACATTGAGAGTTCCATTAAAAAAAGTTTACTAAATAAGCCAGGCTTATTTCAATTAGTCTGACTTATTGCCAGTTAATTTGGTTTGAAATTATTTCTGGCTTATTTCGTAAACTTGGTTTATGGAACAGGCCCCTGGAGTGCCATCCAGGGCTGTGCTGGCACAACCAGCTGATCCTGACAATAATGACCTATATTGGTCATTATATAATATATAATCTGATTTAAAACTGATTCATTGTTTTTTATTCTGTGACAAAATAGCAGACAGTTTTATGCGAAAGTGGAGAATGACATCGGCCCAACCAGATGAAGCACTGTACAGTGGGTACGGAAAGTACACCAGAAACATAATAAACATTTAGATGGTTTTGGTCAAAAGGGTTTATAAAAATTCTATAATACATGATTGTATTAAAGTACAAATTGATGATAAATACACCTTTCAAATGGAATAACATAGCAAGTACACAGAGTATCTTGTTAACCATATTTGTTTTCATTAATCATTTTTACCATATCCATGAGTGTGAATATTATCAAATCTGCCTTTGATCTCATAGCTATCTAACAGAGGTCATAATATATAATCAATATAATATGTCCGCAAAATATATACAGTGGGCACAAAAGTATTCACACCCCCTTAAATGTTTCACTCTTTTTGTGTTGAACATTCATACACTGTCAGGAAGAAAAGAACAGCTTGTTTCTGAGGCAGTACACTATCTCTGTACTTAATCTACCTCTGAAAAGTGAGTAATGGTAGGCCATCTTAAGGGTACTACAAGATAATACAACCCAGTCGTCCGGCTGGTTGTGACAATATCACGAAATAAGCATAAAATCTATTGATTCGTGTCAGGGACACTAATATTTCGTTATTTTCGTTACTCCAGCACGAACGTAAAACTCCGATGCCATTGGATGCGTCAATTCGTGGTGGATTCACAAAAGTCGAGTTAGAATCGCTCCTGCACCACGAAAAAAAAACCGTGCGACTGGTCTGAGATAATAATATGCAGCTTTTCAGGAGAAATAAGTGACAAGCTGTTGAGCCTCTAAATCATGTATTTAAGTAGTAATACTAATTAAGTATTAATTATTAAGTATTCATATTGATGTTGTTGTTGAGTTTGCTACAGTACAACAAACAATATATATATATATATATATATATATATATATATATATATATACACACATATCATTAATCTACAAGATGACAAGACCCAGCTCTGTAAGTAATCAACAACTAGCCAATAAGTTTTACTGCAGATTTGAAACTACTAATCAAACCTACTATGCTAATCTCTCACAGCATGTTGTCTTGAAGATATAACTTAATATTCTACAAGTAGTTGTGTAACAAATAGGCTTTATTAACTGAAACTCTGTCTCTGCAAATCCTACTCTGCATGAAATAGAACAAAAGTCGTCAAAAGTATCTGTAACTGTAAACTGCAGAAATTCATATCGTACACAGGTTTTCTGAGTTTATTTATTGTAGTTTTAGGAGTAATACAATCTACAGTTCATTTACTTAAGAGTATGAAAAAAAGAAAATGTTACTACTTTGTTAATATTTAATAACAATTGTTAATCATGCTTTATTTGAAATACACAAAGAGTTCACTTAATTCCTCACTAAGATTTATAGAAAGCTTTATTTCTAAAAGAAAAGCAAACAGCCTCTAACACCCAATATAATGTACTGCATATGTTAGTTTATCTAGTGATAAAGTGTCAGAAAAAGGCCTGGAGGACCGCTGGTAGAGAGAGCAGAAGGATGTAGGGAAGAGAGATGGGCGAGAATGACTCTGCCCCACCCAGAATATATGGCACATCGTAGATGGTGTCAAACACAAAGAAGCTGAACGGGGAGGTCTTGATGAAGACTGTACTGTTGGAGTCTGGGTTGGTTTCACTGCCAGTGGGAATGGACAAAAAACCAGTCTGAACCCACCTGTTACCGACTCTACACAGCAGAGGACTACCGTCATCTTCCTGAATGAAAGTGAGCCAGAAGAACTGTTAGAAACTTCATTCAGCTTTTTACAGAATACAAACACTCCCAGGTGACTTAAAAGTGCTCTATTTTCATGCACTGATTTTGTACTAAATATACTAACAAAGATTCTTTAGTACTATTTAAGAAAATTTAAAGGGATATTTCGCCCCAAAAATTACAATCTATTTATTAGTTACTCACCCTCATAAGAACTTTGTTCATCTTTAGAACACAAATTAAGATGTGGTTTTTTGGGAGACCAATGCCAATATATTAGGGAGTAAAAAAAAGTATATATACTGGCCGATATTCTATATGTGTATATTAGAGTACAGTACCGATGAAGAGTTTGGACACACTTACCATTCTGTATATAGGCTCGAATACTGGATATAAATATGCAGTGTTTCATTGTTAAAATAGTCAGTGCCTTTAAAATCCAATTTTTTGAAGACAAATTAGTGCCATGTGGTAGCAGTAAAATAAGAAAAATATCTGCAATTCCTATATACAGATGGTTGCCAACCAGAATGAATGTTTTACCACCACGGCATCTGCAAACACTTGATTATGAAATAACTTAAAATTGGGGTGCCTTACATAGTAATAATAATAATAATACAAATAATTTATATAGTACCTTTCCTAAGCTCAAGGACACCATCTATTTTTAAATGAACCAATTCAAAACGAAAGGGAATATTCCTGAAGTAATCTTTGCATTTCTCTGCAACGGTATTTTTAATTCTGTGGTGTGTTTCCCAAAAGCATGGTCTATGGTTGCAGATTTCTTCATTACCAGCACAGTTCAACGTTTTGGCGTTTCCCGAAAGCATCATTTAAACGAACAGTGCGTCACAATAATGTTCTGAAATTCTGCAGAGAAGCTGCTGCTTGGTGCAGGTTTTTTCTTTTATTTGTTCGATTTATTTATTACTTGTTTATAAATATATATTTCGCATATAGGCATATTTACGCTATTGTTTTTCTCTGTTCACATAAGCTCTGCGCGTGAGTGATGTCAATTCTCGTGTTCTGATGTTTATGCTGCTTTTTGCTTGTAAAAAATTAATAACTGGGAACAAATTTAGGTATTTTAATGGGTCACACACATATCAACTCAAATATAATTAAATTGTAATTTAACATAATCTTTGACGGTTAATAGTTAATGGCTAATGACCGTCAGTTGTCGGTAATGAGAAATATAATAACCAAAAAGAACATTATATTTGTATTATTATTACAATCTAATAAAAATTAATCAGAACAAAAAGTAAAAAATAATAATAATAATACAACTGCACCTGCTTATGAATAGCCTTTCTGGTGATGAAGTATCTGAATTAGGGATGTTCAGAAAAAAACGGGCCCGATAACGTGGTTTCAGACTTTCAGAATCGGAGGTTACCGCCCGATCAGGACTCGAATATATATATATATATATATATATATTAGGGATGGGAAGATTCCCCGATTCGCTCTGTGCATCAGCTTAAAAAGTTAACAATGCGATGCATTGGTTTAAAATGTGTGCATCGGATACAAATTGGCAGTTGTATCGCGATGCATCGTTTCTGTCGTATCTGCATCGGTAAAACCCAATTTATTTCTTTATAATTATAAGTAGACATACTATACTTTCATTATTTAGAAAGTGGAATTTGTATAAAATGTCGTACCACTACAGCATATACAGGCAGCACGACGAATCTGACAACACATTTGAAGCGCCGACAACAGTGTGGAGACTCCTCTTCCCACTCCGATTCAGCTGAACCTGCTACTGCTAGCGGGACGCCAGGTGAGCAAACGATCAAAACTTATTTTCAATCACAGCTGCCTTACGCCACCAGTTTCACACTGCAGATGTCAGCAGAGCAGAAGCAGTGCACGCTGATTGTGCGTTCATACTGGCAGAGTTTGTCGCGCGCAGCTGAACCCCGGCTTGAACTGCAGGAGGCTATAGACAAGCATCTTATTCCTGTCGTATTTTCAACCATGTGCTTTGATTTATCTAATTACCAGCATACTTTGTTAAGTTTTCAATATGTATATAAAAAAATAGCAGCCAAATAATATGTCTGACCCTTCTCACATTTTGTATAAGAAATATTACATTTGGCCAGGCAACAGAAGGCTTGCGTAAAGGTGATAGATTGAATAGGTAGCTTTGAGATCCAAGACAAATTTTGGAAAGAATTCCAACAATAAAGTGTATTTGGATTGAATAATTGAATTGAAAAACTAATCTTAAAGCTAACAAATGCATCTAGTTTTATTCATTTAACAGGCCTTTGAAGTCTGGGCAAAAACTTGTGTGAATTATGTATATTATGTGATTTTGTGCATTTTATTTTTTCATATGGTGAGTGTGAACTGCTCGTTCCAAGACAATAACCAACGCAAACGCCTTTTTTAAAAATCTGTAAAGACATTCAGCCTTACTGCGTTAAAGAGAACGAGGGCTCCCAATACCTGTAAACCGTACCTGCATATTTGTTTCATTGCATCATACTGCATCTAATCAAAATCGGATTGCACTACATCGTAATAGGGGTGTAACGTATCGCATCGCATCGCTAGTTACTTCTTTCATGTATCGTATCGTTGGCTATGCCCTCGTAAAAGGCAGCGGGGCAGAGAGATACAGCGCTTTGAGGATGATGAGCTCATGCTGGCTCAGCCCCCGCTTGCCTTATATCCTCAATAGAGAGCTGTCTCACCTGTTCTCTTCCTGAATGAGAAACTGCGTCCCTCAGCAGCTGCGAGTGACCTCATTCGGGGAAAATGAGAACGAGCTGCAAGAAGATGACTCCATATCTTTTGCAGAGTCAGATGCAGAGGAGCTGTCGGGCTCAGGTGACCCCGCCCACTCTGCTCTGTCAGATGCCGGCTCCCTTAAGCCGGGGATGGACGCCGAACTCATCTGTGTCCTCTATTAGGCTGTTAGCGAGGACTGGATTGGACTGAAGAGCCTTCGTGAAGCCATTTGAATGAGTGGTTTCTGCCGCGGCGCCCACATTTACAACTGATTAGTATTTTACACTTTAGAGTAGGGTATTGTTACGTCCTTGGACGTATTTGTTCCTCTCTCTCTCTCTCCCTCTCTGTGTCACTTCTCTACTCATAAGTAGGAAAATGGCTACCACCTGACATCAATTATTGGCCGTGCCCACTGATTGGAGGATGAGCGAGAGTAGTTGGGATTTAAACAGCATTGCTAACACTGCCGGGGGTGGCTGTGTGTGTGTGTGGGAGCCTGCTGTGGGGATCCTTATCCACTGTTTTGGTTATAAGAGTTTTCTTATTGTTTTTGGTA
>JAUCMU010000795.1:0-10702 GCA_032275025.1 Enteromius treurensis | reverse complement strand
ATATTTTCTTATAAGGCATTTTTGTAAAAGTTGCTTAAATATCTTAATTAAACTAATGCCTAGTCCTGGCTTAAGCTTTGTGAAACCGGTTCATAATGCAATAAATATAGATTAAGTTAAGATTTGGTAACATTTAATCTAATTTATGTTCTATTAAAGTATCTTCTGTGTCTGACTGGATTACATAACAAAGCATGTCAAATTAGTTTGTTCCATTAACTGCAGTGTTACTACTCTTGCACATTAATATGCACGAAAGGGCTTAAATCATGTGATTTGATATCATCTGGGATAGAAATGTGAACATCAACTGATGTGTGATGCCAAGCACTGATTGTGTTTCAACCAAAGACCACTCAGACTACAGCCAGAGAATTGAATACTGCATGGAAATATTATGGTAACAGGCTGGGCTGGGAGTATCATTTGAAAGCTACAAAGCACATGCAGTCCCATCTAATAATCTGATTAAAAACCTCAAGCACCACTTCCGTCCAGACCACTTCAGCACACTCAACACAGATGAAAAGGGAAACCCTGCCCAAAACAGCTTCTCTGCTGAGTTAAAAACACTAATGTTTAAGAAATCTTTTTATATATCAGTTTTTGCTTATATTAAAATGTATTAATAGGGGGAAAAAAACACACTTTTTAAGGAAAATGGTTCACGAAAAAATATGTTAGGTTTAAAAATTAAATAAATATAAATGTGAAAAATATATTCAGTATAGGAGTTACTTCATTTTATAATGCAATGAATGGTTTGTTTATTTTTATGTGTCTTACTTCACTTGTTGAGGCATCTGTATAATCCTGTATACAAAAATATAGCTAGGTATGTGTATATATATATATATAAATATACGTAGGTGTATGTACTAAATATTAGTGTATTAAATAGTATAAATGTTTTATGCAGAAAATTCAAAGATAGTTAATAAATAAATTAGCTTTTTAAATCAAAATACTAAGATGCTGAAAATAAAAGGTACCTGTTTGCTGTTATCACTCGACCTAACCAGGCTGGTGGTCTCGCTAGGTTTGGTCTTGTCTGTGGATGTCATGCTGATGAGAGAAAAAGAGATAGAGACCAGAACGCAGAATGAGAAGCAGCTGTCTGCTTCTCCAGCACAATGAAATACACAAGCCACAACCCACATCTCATTCATCACATTTATGAAAACACCCCTATTACATACTTCTCATCACCTAACGCATCATTCAGCAACTGAGCAAATATCCATGTCATCAGCTTTTGACCACCGTTTCAACAAATCACACTGGAAAGGCTCACTCATTGTTCAGACTTACATTACAGATTATTATACACATTAAGTACTGTCTATTTCAATCAAATGCTGCTACTGGATGATTTTGCACTTTGCCTATTCACAGGTTACCATGACGGCAGAATTCCCTCCATGCGCGCTACAATGTAAGCAAATGGATAATGTCCTGTCAAACTTTTCTTTTAACCCTAAAACACACAACACCATACAATGGAATTATTTTTTATTATTGTAAACTTTGTGCTGTTTCATATTTTTTCAACATTTATTTGAAATTGAAATGTTTAACATTAGAAATGTCTTTACTGTCAATTTTAATCAATTTGATTACAAAAAGCTCTGACCCTTAACTTCAATAATCAAACAAACACAACAATTACAGCGCCTACCTTATGTCATTAATACTGCAATTAATACTGCAAAATCAAAATATTATGTTCTACTAACAGTCAACTGTCGTGTCAACACACGCATCAATTGTTAATGGATTTTTAATATGTCTATATTTCAGGTATACTAATATATACAGGTATACAGACTAATATTCTTATTTTTCACTATATGAAAATATGTCGCTGATTTACATTTTCAGAAAAGATGCTTTTAAGAAACCTGCTTTGGGGCTAAAAAAGTAAAATAAATAAATAAATTAAATTAAATTAAATTAAGTGTGAACAAACCAAATATAAACAAAATATTATTGGAGGTTATGCCTACACTCAAATAAACTTTATACATATATATAAAATAGACTAAATAAAGGCTACAGACTTCTATAGGAGCAGACATGCATTTACTATGGTGTAATGGTGTGTCACTAACTCGTCAGTAGATGGCAGCAGTAAAACACTATGGTTGACATGTCTATATTTTTACAGTAGGCCTATATCCTTTCTGCTGGACATTTAAAACGGCTTCAGAAGGTAAATTCTACTTACTCATAACTTTCTATACAATATATATATTGGATTAATGAAAAATGACTCTAAAAAGAAGAGCAAATGCCTTAGGGATATTCTTGTACTTATCATTAATATTTCAGAGGGAAAGTCTCGCATAATGGATCATATTGACGGTAATTGTGTGTGATGTCATGTAAACATTGATTATGATCTCTGAACCTTTTGCGGTGTTCACTGCAGGAGAAATGTTTCTTTCCAGAGCAAGGCAGACGGACAGCATTAACCATCAAAGATAACCATGTGAAAGATACTTTAATGTGTGAAAACATTAAAGATATCAGTCGAAAATTCTAAAAGAAAATCAGTCCTGCCATTACAAATGTGAATGTCTTGTCTCTAGGGATGAGAAATGAGCAGGCTGTTGATGGCATGTGTGTGGCTGGACAGGCAGCAGTCTGCCCCCATTCTCAGGAGGTGAGTGATTTACAGCTCCACACAGGGGAGATGGATGGGAAAGGGGTGGGCGTCTCGTATATGGGGGCAATTACAGTGACGCTGGGGCGTTTATAGCTGATAAGGAACAGCACTGAGTGGGGGTGAGCTCTTTTTTTTCACCCCTGACAACAGCTTTGTGAAGTGTGATGGATCCTGCTAATCCAGTGTCAGTCTTTACTGTTCTAGAAATTGAAATGGGATGTTCTCGTTAACCACATGTGTGATGCAACCATTTCTCAATTTAATGGTCCCTTCACCTTTTTCTTTAGGGGATGTTGTGAAACTTTACTATTTCGGCTGGTTGGGTGAATTCCTGTGAAATGCACCAACCATCTATCAATGCCTTGTTGGTAATTTTGAGAAGGAATGCGCTTGTGTTGGTTCATATCAGCCATATTAAGTGGATTCAGGTCATTGCATTGGCCTACTGACATCTATTAGAAAACAATGATATTGCAAGCTTAATGTTAATCAGTCACACATTACGTGTTTATCCTGTGCCATTTTAACTTGATTAAGCGTATGCTATTGATAGTCAGAACTACTTCAGCACAACTAAACTGGTGTCAAACTAGTCTTTTGAGAGCTTTTTCTTACAAGAAATGCTGTGTATATCTGTGTGTGTTTTTATTGTTTTTTTCAAGTAGATTCAAGATGCATTTTTACTGGACTGAAGCAACGTAGGTTTGCTTAATTGTTCACACATATTTATTTTAGAAAACTCATGCAAAAATCGCATATCAGATATGATACCTCTGGCTTTTGAGAAACATTTATTTCCTTGCATTGTATTTCATAAAAATTAAAAAAACACAGAAAGAGTTTTACTAAATGACCTATGAAAGTTCAACAGACACAATGCACAATTGTGAGCACACTTGACAAACTCCCATGGATGATATGGTCATGCAAACATGTTCAAATTATATTTAAATAAAACGTGTCAGAAAACCTCAAATGATGTATTACCATGTCACACCTATATAACACAGGCCTGCTTTACATTTAGGGTAGGAGCTAAAATAACCAGATTAACTTCCTTCCCTTTATTCAGTATTCAATACATGCAATTTCTTGGCAGATGTTTTCCGACCCGTGTGGATGCTCACACACCTGTACTAATTATTAGCTAGTTGTTAATACAAATCAAGAACAAACTCTGGAACTCATGGCTAGTCTTGTAGTATATAAACCACAAGTGGAATAAATCGGTAAAGTTTAAAAAAGATGGGGTCTAGGGCAAGAGAGTGCTATTTGGAAAATATAAATGTTCCTCTTTTTTTTTTTGCAGCTGTCACCTGCTTAATCACTAGTGCTTCTGCTTTAAAACCATATGCTACTAAAATTAATATGCAAACACATTGGAATTGAAAATCAAATCCATATATTGAGTTGAAAATGTCAATCTTTAGCATACATAACACAAATAATTAAAATAAGCAAAAAAAAAAAAAAAAGTTCCAGATAATATCTTAATCATTTAATTTGGCTACAAATTAACCGAATCATTAAATTTGCTACATGTTGTCTTCATGTTATCTAAATTAAAAACACTGCTCTATTTCCCAAGTTTAAATGGCTCTCACTTCTTCTAAAACATGAAACACTGTACAGGCTCATTACAGGATAACGATCTACTCCTTCTCTCACAAACACACACACACACACACACACACACACACACACACACACACACACACACAAAAAGACATAACAGAAGCATAAGGAACTTATTATCAGAGCAGAAAATAGCACAATTACTCCGTTCAGTCTCCTGGCTGTCCTCTGACCTGTTTAATTATGCCAACGCTGCTTATGCACCTGTGTGTCCCAGACTATTACTCCTCCCATCACTTAACGGCTTTTAGTATCGCAGCATCCTGTTCCACATCCAGCCACTTTATTGCCTCACGCCACAACCGAAAAAAACCCCTACTGTTTGAATCACCCTTGAGCGAGACTGGTGCAATCGCGTACTCAAGGTTTTCAGCATTCAGCCATGATTGCTGTTTAATGCTCTTTGTTGAGGTGGGCTCGTAAAAGTCAGGGTCAAGCAACAGAGGTGTGTTGTAGGCTTCCACCCCCCACCAGCTTTAATGAGACACAGAGGCTTAATAAGATGGAGGATAGTGCACACACGCAGACAGGACATTAGCGCACTGTTGGTGGACTGCAATTCCTCCCTCTGCTCAGCGCCGAGACTGCTTTCTCACAGCATCTATGACAGGAGACATGCATTGTTGCTTTAAACTTTTTGCATTTATACCGTCATTTTTGTTCATACAGAACAGTATTTGCCACACAAATATGGGATTTATATTATACTATCATACCATATTCTTCTATAAATGCATATATTTGCTTTGAATATGCAAACTGAGAGTCTGATTTCAATATTACAAATTTGATAGTAAAAAGACATTGCTGCTTCACACGTTTTACATGTACACCCTCTTTTTTTTGTATTTTCATTCGTTTAGAACATTTTTTGCAATCCTAAATATGGGATTTTGTTATACTATCATGCTTTTCTATATATGTAAATATTTGCTTTGAACATGCAAATTGTATATTAAGATATCTAATATTTGGATGTTAGAAATTTGATAGCAAAAGCATTGCTGCTTCCCACTTTATGCATTAAGCTATTATACTTTACTCTTATATATTGTATATATTTACTTTCAATATGCAAAAAGCTAAAAGACATTTCTTGTTGCTTCACACTTCTTGCATTTCCACCCTCCTTGTGACATCATTTTTGCAATTTCATTCAGATTACATCATTTACAAACCTAAATAGTTTTTATATAATATATACCCTTCTATATATTGCACGCATTTACTTTGATTATGCATTCTAAGGGGGTGATTTTGAATATTAGATGTTTGATAGAAAAAAAGGTACATCGACAGACCACATGTATTACAACAACCCTGTCAAAGGGTTTCTGTAAGAGAGCGAAACAAGAAAGAAGAGAAGGGAGGAGCTTGAGGTGGATCATACTGAATCCAGAGTGGCCTATTGGTGCTTTGAAGTCACGTGATTGCTTTAGGAATGCTAATTCATGCTGTATTTTTTTCTCCTCCTCTCTGCTTGGTGTAGTCTGTGCCTGTCGTATAGAGCAGACCTCAGACATGGTGTAGGATATCAGGAAAGGAACAAGCGATTGAAGTTGAGACGAGGCCTGTGTTGAGGGTACGTAAAGCTTTATTAAGATGTGCTGTTGTTTTTGGCTTCATATGTGACTGCAAATGTCACTTGTGCAGGAAGCCCTACTTATATTTGTGGATGTCTATTCAGGCTTACTGTCTTATATCAACAGTATGTGTGGTCTTTATGTTAAATAGAGAGGATAAATGTGCATATGCCTGTGCATGTCTGTCTCGGCACAATGAAAGCTGTTTACTTTGTGGAGAATTCCTCCACATGTCTCCACTGCTTTCGGTATGGTCACTAACATCAGAGAGAGCGACGTAGATTGACAGATATTATCTAGGTGGGCTCGAGGAACTTGAGACCCTCCTTTCAAATTATTCTTCACCCATCCTGCCATTATTTACTCACCACCCCCTTGTTGCCTTGTCCAAACAGTCATAGTCAGAGGGGTCCAGTGTCGTTTTGGACCCCATTGACTTTCATTGTATGGACAAAAAATGTCTTAAGTACTCAATATTATCAATATAGTACTATGACTGTAGTATTACATCTAAAGCTAAAGATGAGTGATTTACATGGACATGCATGACATCATTTGCAATGTTTTAAAGATTACCAACGAATTTGCTCAGCAAACATGTACACAAGACGCTTTTAGACCTCTCGCAAGACTAAATGAAGATATTGCATTCCCGGACAGGGGAGTTTTGCGCTAGTGGACTGACTGACTGACAGCTAGTGCTGAGACAATTTATTTAACCTATCACCTCTCAAATAACAAGACCATCTGCACTCTTTCGATACAGCTCTGTAAACAAAGCCAAGTGGAGCTACGCTTGTGTGTAATCTCGCGTCATTTTATGAATTTGACACTGAACATCTGGACAATGGTTGTGTATATTGGATACGTATTTTATATGGTTACTTGTGTGATCATTCATTAGGTACTTGCAGGTTACTGCAGATGAATCAAGCATCAAGCTTGCTGTTTTTAAACCGCCAATGGGCAGGTCACTCCTGTACGGTAATTGAGGTAAGACCCTCATGTTTTACACTTGCTTTTCCTGTGTCATGGGCCTCACAATGAGCTTGAGTAGTTCACCCTCGCCCTCGGGTAACTATAATAATCAGTCAAACAGGAGGAACACAACTCCAGTCCCCCTTAAAGCTCCAGGAAATGAGGGTTTGTTGAGTAGCATTGGAGGCTTCCGTAGTCAAAAGAAAAGAGATTGAAATGAACACACTCATGCAGATTTTCCTTTATGATTCTGATCGTTTCTGTGGAGGAAACAAATGTTGCATTATTAAGTGATTAGATATCTGAGTGCACTCAGGTAGTTCTTTAAAATGCCTTTGATTTAATCTAGTCAAGAAAATAAACAAAATATAACTGCGACAACACAAGGTAAAGCCAACCTTCGACCATAAACTGTGAAGTAGTTAATTAAAACAAAACAAGAATGCATGACAACAAGTTCTCAGGAAACATAACATTTACTAGTGTTGGCATGTTCATAAATTGTAAGTGATTTTGGCATTTTTTCTCTATAAAGTTACCTATAAATATGTAAATGGAATTATTTACAGAATATTTAGGGAAGTGTCTCTGAGGAAGCTTATTTAAGGTTGGAAATAAATAATCTATTTTGTTAAAGTTCACCCAAAAATGAAACATCTTTATTCCTTATCCTGCTTTTCTAAACCTGTATGAATTTCTTCTGCGGTACACAAAACAAGATATTTTATTTTAATAAGAATATGCATAACCGTACAGTTCATGGCTCCCATTGACTTCCATTCTTTTGTGCTCATTTTCAATCAAACTGTGATTCAGTCTTCCAGTGAAAATTTGCTCAAATTATATTCGCTTAAACTCTGCCCCTTACAATCAACTGCAAGATCTCATTCATTTTCACATTCATGCCCACATGCTAAATTGCAATCAACAACTGAGGCATGCGACCAAGTTCCCAGCCTACATGTTTTACATTTTCAATAATTCGCTACACCCGCTACATATGCAGAGGTGTATCACAATTCATTAAAGATATGTCGGTACTTCAATTTCATTGCAACTTGTAGGCTTGTCGTTTGATCTGGAAGCACTCAAGTGCATTGAGAGTTGGCCCTAAAAACATGAGTCTCTGTGTTCTTTCTAAAGCAGTAAGTGAGAACATTGTAAAAAATCTACAATGGACTTTTGCATCTTGCTTCTTGCTTGTAGACCAAATGCCTTCACACTAAACACAATCGCTTTGGCTTTTAACAGACAGCAGTCCACTGCAGGGTGTATATCACATGCTTATGATGGTTCTTTTTTAGGGAAGAGGCCTGTGTTTGAGCACATGCAACGAACCCTTGATCTTTAATGAGCTATACAGGACTCAGCAATCTGTGTTATGTGGCATCGAATGGTCCATCTCCAGCGATGAAAGCAGTGAGAAACAGTAACAGATGAGCCGAGATTTTTTCATATTGCGCTGTCCAAGCCCTCATGAAGATGAGATGCAGACGAATGAACGCGTTCACCTCAGCGCTTACCGTGACATTCTTCTGTCATGCCTGATGACGCTCCCGTGTGACTCAACCATTAACGCAAATTCAAAACAGACCATATGTCAGGGCTCTCTCTTTCTTTTCTGACAGTTTCTGATGCTTATCTGACATTTAGATATGTACACTGCTCTTCTCTCCTGTCTTTCCTGAGAATAACATGCTTTGTCCTCAGAGAAATATTTGCTGTATGGGTGTGTGCTTGTGATGCCCTGGTTCAAGAGTCAAAAACCGCCGAAAGTGATTCATCAAATTGAATGCTGCATCAGCATAACTCCCTGATAATTCTTAATCACTGAGTTCAGAACTAGAAAATCTGGCAATATTTTTAACAGCAAGCTTTTGATTGTGTCTTGTTATCTCGCAGTTATTTTTTAATTAAATATATTTTGTTTAAAAAACACTTGCTGTTCCATTTTGCATAAGAAACTTAATCCCATAAAAAATGCTGTACAGCAACAGCATATTTATGAGTGTGGTATTCATTTTTAAACAACAGTTCAATAAACAAGAAATTAATACCGAGTAGCTTAAATTTTAAACAATACATGGCCATATTATGGACATATTTTTAAATGTTGGACGAATTGGTGGAGTGAATTATTCCGTGACTCATAACAGCAATTAATTATTTAGATCCTTGAATGAATCGAAGTGTTTGAACAAACACAGTGGTGTTTCGATTCTCAATAAATCAGTGAGTTTAAAAGAATTGGTTGAGTGAAAGATTCAGTGACTTGGTGCAGAACAACAGTCAGTTCCTGACTTTGTCAAGTTCCTAAATTAAATTGTGCATTTTAACAAATTGACAAAATGAATGGTTTAGTGACTTGGACGACACACACTCTTGTATCATCTTTTGACCAATTAAATTAGAGAACCGCAACTAAGTAATGTATAATCAGTAAAACGGTTTTCTCTATATGCACAGGTCTCATTTTCCAGGATGTTTTGGACTTTCCCTGGCCAGGGTCTGAATGAGAATGTGTGAGAGCTGCTGACAGGCTGTAGTAACTGTTTGAGAGTGTATGAAGTGAGTTCAGACAACTGTCTTTCTCTCCACTGCTGCCTGGGCAGATGAAAGTGATTCTTGCCTGCCTCTGAGCTCCATACCCAGGTGTTCTCTGTCTTCCTCTGCCTCTCACTCAGCTCTCCGGCTCAGCAGCCGACAGCTACACAGCTGCTTGACATAAATCTCCTTTTTCTTTCTTTTTTTTTTTTTTGGAGAAGCAAAGCTTAAGGCATTAATGATTTGGTTCCTCACCAGCAAGGGCAGCAACCACTGATATTTGGCCCAGATTCCATCCAATTTATTATTAACTTGACTGGCTCGTATTATTAGGGTTATATATGTAAAATCATCCGTGTGTAAGTATTGAGCTTCTGTGGATGTCACGACTTTGGGAAGAGGGGAGTTTAAAGGCATGTTTGATACAAAATACTATAATGTACATTTTTACAAAGGAGGAAAGCCCTGAAGTGGCACATTTATCAATCAAGAGACTTCTAATTAAAATTGACGCTGTCAGTTCTTATCAGATTTGAAGGTTTTACCACTTGGGCTAATGGATTTTTTAAATGTGTTACATCTCTAGACATTGTTGGACAAATTAGAGTGACATAGCTTCTTGAGACACATAAAAGCCTCAGAGTTCTGAGGTTTCCAATATTTACAGTCACTTTTCATTTCTTGTGTTACTCTTTAGGCTTTCCACCTTAGGACTGAAGTAAATCAAAGATCAGAGAGGCAGTTTAGCTCTAAGGGCTTAAATTACACGCAGGATCTGTCATCTCTTCCTCCCCGTTTGCTAAGTACAGTCTGACAGCTTCACACTCAGAGAATGTGGCTATGACAGGTGGTTGTTTCACAAGAACAAGGTTTGCTCAGGTGTTTAAACTATATGTGCAACTGGAAAACTACAAGTCACCATTTGCTGTGAAACATAACGTCCACTAAAAGCCTTTTATGTACTCTTTCAAAATAAGGGAAAGTTGCAAATTAAAGCTGAAAAATAACATTTCAATCAGTAAACAGCCAATAGAGTACAACAGTTTCCATTCACTCTTTTGGCTCTTAAAGTTTTGCATTTTTTTTTAATCTAGAAGACATACAATCCATGAACCAAACCAGCCAGCTGAGGTAAATCAAGGCTTTATTAAAGGTGCTCTATGCGATGTTGCAGGATTTTAGCTTGATTTCATTTTTATCTTAAACCGTATGCATCACCCCTTGATCGTCTTGCTGTCTGCCCTCTGAATACATTGGGAAAAAACCCGGTCTCGAAAGACAACACAGAGGCTGC
>JAUCMU010000794.1:0-10702 GCA_032275025.1 Enteromius treurensis | reverse complement strand
CAGATGTTTTGCTCTGCTCTGAAAACATAACTGACGGTGTGTTCATCAGTTTTGTATAAAAGCATTAGAAAATGCAAACGCATTTATCCGCATCTGCGATCAGACGCTTCAGGATAAACAAACACAACGCTCACGTGACGCGCAAGTCTGTGAGCGCGCCCGTTTCCTGCAGCTAATATCAATGCGTTCCAAACGGTATATGAAGATCACAGACGACAGGTGATAAGAAACTCACATGTACAGTAGTTTAGAAAACTAGTCCCGTCCGAATAAGGCTACAGTGTAATTCGGTTATACATCCGCGCTAAAGGTGAAAGTCACCGTAGCTTGTAGTATAGACTCCAACCCAACTTTGTGAATAGATTAATGGCGGTCTTTTTTTATTGCGCGATAAGAGTCTCGCGTTAACGCCAATAACGGCCCACCACTAGTAAAAATTAGGGCTGGGCGATATATATCGTACGATATATTATGCGCATCTCATCAGTAAAGCCGGTTCTTTGATTAGCGCTAAACTTCCGTCAGCCGTTTTTAAATGCAGTGCCAGTTTATGAACAGAGCTGTAGATCACTGACAAGTGACGCGTTGACTTTTGCGGTGATTCAATGGCGCAGCTTGTCAGTGATCTACGGCTCTGTGTATAAGCTGGCGTTCTTTTTCAAAACAGCTGACGGAAGTTTAGCGCTAATCAAAGAACCGGCTTGACTGATGAGATGCGCATAATATATTGTACGATATATATCGCCCAGCCCTACCTTCATTTAGCATCAAGAAATCTTCCATTTAGAGGCAAAACTTCAAATCTAGGTGATGTGAACAATGGAAACTTTTTCGGCACTTAAGAGTTGCTGGCATATTATGATTCTGTTTTAGAAGAGCACTTGGGGAAATTAAGGCAAAATAAAGAAGGTTCAAGGTCAACACAGTATTTGAGTCCTGAGACACAGAATGAGTTTATTGATATCTGTGGCAAAAATCCGTTTGCAATATACTTCCCCTGTGCATCTCAAACCCTAAATTTGGTGGGTGAACAAACAGCTGAATCATGTCAGGACGTTGCAACATTTTTTGGTAATGTTAATTGCCTCTGTAATTTCTTCAGTGCTAGTCCAGAGCGATGGGCAATCTTGAAGAAAGAAACTGGTTGCTCTCTTCATCGCCTGACTGACACTCGATGGAGTGCACGGATTGCCGCTGTGCGAGTTGTGGCCTCTTATTTACCCTCTGTTCTGGTGGCACTAGAAGGTGTATTAGACGCATGCAACCTTACAAGTGAAGCCAAGTCTGAGGCAAATGGCCTAAACAATTATTTCAAGACCTTTGATGCAATAGTTCTCCTAACTGTGTGGGTAAAGGTGCTACAGTGTATTGAAAATCGAAAACTCATCCTTCAGACAGGGGATATTTCTTAGGATAGTCAGGCTGCAAATATCAAGGATCTACAGGAGGAAATACAGGCTATTCGTAATAAATGGGACTCCCACTCCTTAGTAGCCCAAGCCATGGAGATCCCTGGTCAATTTAGAAGTGAGGAGAGGCGGAAACGGAAAAGGAAATTAATGCCTGATGAGAGTGAGGATAAGACTGAGTGTAGTGCAGAGCAGGCATTCAGAAACAATGTGTTTTTGTTGCCATTGATAGCATCATCAGCAATCTAAATGCAAGGTTCCAGACTACAGACACCTTATGTGAATCTTTTGCACCTCTTCTGAGGTTGGGGAATATGTTACAAGTGTATTGTTAGTCCGAAGAACAGATAAAGGCAACATGTCGGGCTCTGACTAGGACATACCCAAAAGATCTCACAGTTGAATTTGAGAATGAGATGCTGCTCCTAAAGACAGTGACAACAGGATTTTCTGTTCCTTTCCTGTAACGGTTGCTGATGGTGAGCGTGCTTTCAGTAAGATGAAACTGGTTAAAAACTACCTAAGATCAACAATGAGTCAGGATAAATTGAACAGCCTTGCCCTTCTCTCCATTAAAAGTCAGTTGGCAAGAAAACTGGACTTTAAGGACCTCATCAAGGATTTTGCCACCAAGGATTTTTTTTACCTTTATTAATGGAAATGAACAAGTGAGTTAAGTTTTTTTTTTTCATGTGGAACGCTGAAATGGCAAATTTTGTTTATGTAATGTACTTAATAAAAAGCTGTTCTCTTCAGCCAAATGAAAAAGTGTTTACATTTTTATGCAGGCCTATAATGTTAGGCTGCCTTTGGTGGCATCTAATGTTAGCTTTGAAGTATTCTGCAAAAACAGAAAGTTGTGTAATAAGGCTTTTTTGTTATACATATGGCCACTGCTTGTGCATAGGGCTCAGAATTTGGTACTACGCCCCTGGCAAAAAAAACATGCCATACATTTCTGTACTGAAATCCTATATTATTTCTTAACTCTCACCAGTATATTACTATAATCAAAACTATTGTGGCTTGAAATATTTAACAACATAAGAAGTACAACAAAATATCTGCATTTCAAAATAGGAAAGAACAAACTGGCACATTTGCAATTCAATAAAACTGCTAATGCTGACCTAAACCCTTTTATATCAGCCAAAGATATTTAGCTTTAAGGGAGCCCAAACCCAGGGGAGCTTTGCATACCATAATCCATGGCTTCTTGAAAGTCTTATAACTGGGCAAAATGGAAATTTTTATTGTATTTGTACACACATTTGCCATGGAAAAGCGTGCACTCTTCTGAAAAACTAACTGTGGCTGTGGCTGTATTCCTGCAGGAGGAACTTCCTTCAGCCCAGTTCCAAATATAAGGACATCTTCCAAAGAAGGACTTGTTTCTTTTGAAAATGAAAATGTTAGACATTATGGTTTTCTATTTTTTTTTTTTTTTGCAGCCATTCTTTTTTTCTTTGGCATTGTCTTTCCCCCTTCAAAATGTTGCTTCATTCAAATTACTGTAGTCATCACCTAGCAGCTGTTATACTTTGGGGGCAGCCGTGGCTTAATGGTTAGAGACTTGTAACCCAAACGTCACTTCCTTTCCTCCTTTCCTTTCCTTGAGCACAGTGGTTATTTATTATTTATAGTATTGAGCTTGTTTGTCATTTCTTCTAAACCAAATGTAGCAAAATGGAACCCTGTTTAAATTCGTATGGACCACAAAGTGTGCAATCATGGATTTATCCCTTTGTTCATAATGCTGATTTAAGGTTCCTTGAATTATTGAAAATATATACTTTTTATCTCACTATTTGCTGCTGTGATAATTCACACATTTCTTATAATTTTAAACATAGATAATACGTTCCAGGTAGAGCAGATAATCTGGCCAGTAGCTCAGTACTCTGATCTCCTCCTGACGGTTGGTGCTACCAGGCTGAGTGAACTGCACATTTAAGATATTCTTCACAGCATCAGCTTGGTCTCAGTGTAGCACATGAATGAGAAGAGTGAAGGATGCTTTTCCAAGGCATTGACAAAATCAGGTGTTGCCAATCCCTCTTTGAACCTACAAAAAGTACCATGTGAAAATGTTACTACAAGAGGGTTATGTGAACAACTATCGACAGATTTTCCATTTTTTACAAAAAATGAGGCGACACTACTTCAGCCACAATATTTTGCCTTTATTAATATAAAAAATATTGATATTATTAAAGAAATCATTACAAAATATAAATGTCATGTGCGGACAGAAACAGTCAGAACGAAAGTCTGATGATCCAAAGGCAACGAAAGTGAAATCTGCTGCTCACTGCGTGCCGGAATGAAAAAGATGAGCAATCACAAAAAACAGTCTTTAGAACAAAAACCTGCCGCCCTCTGCGTGCAGGGAAATCAACAGAAATAGTCCTCTAAGAAATTCAAAAAACGTGTTCTCCCCGGAGGATCTCTGGTTTGCCAAAGCAACGTACTCCTCTCTCACCACAGGGCTGGAGAAAGAGCGGTCCCCAACTGCAGTGGACCCCTCGGTCCTGCTATAATAAATAGCGGAGGCTGGTAGCCCAGAATCCCATAGCGGACGAGGGAGCGGTGTTATAGGCGTATTCTGCCCACGGCAATTGATCGCGCCACATAGAGGGATTGTGGGCAACAAGAGTACGGAGCAAGCACTTAAGAATTTGGTTAGTGCGCTCGGCCTGACCGTTGGTCTGTGGATCGAATCATGATGACAGACTGGCTGTGGAGCCAATCTGACGGCAGAATTCCCTCCAGACCTGCGAGATAAATTGAGGACCCCTATCTGAAACTATATCAGAGGGGAGACCGTGGATCTTGAAAACGAATTTCCCGATTTAGATTGGGCACAGACCAGACAAGTATTGATGAAGCGACGAATGTCAGCATCGAGCTTAGGCCACCAGAGACGTTGACGAATAAAAGCATGTGTGCCTCTTACCCCAGGATGCGCGGTTAGCTTAGAGGTGTGACCCCACCGTAGGACGGCTTGGCGAAGCTCTCTAGGCATGAATAGACGGTGAGCAGGGCAGGCAGAAGGTATAGTGACGTGCGAGAGAGCCCTCTTAAAACGTTGTTCGATTCCCCAGACCACAGCTCCTACTGCGCACCCCTTTGGCAGAATGGTGTCAGGAGAGGAGCTGTTCTCTGAAGAGCCGAACTGACGGGACAAAGCGTCTGGTTTAATATTCTTATGGCCCGGGCAGTAGGAAATGGTGAAATCGAAACGACCGAAAAACAACACCCAGCGGGCCTTTCGGGCATTAAGACGTTTAGCCAATCTCAAATAGGTCAAATTTCGGTGATCCGTCCAAACAATAAAAGGATGACTGGCACCCTCGAGCCAATGACGCCACTCACCTAATGCGAGATGCACCACCAGAAGCTTGTGATTCCCGAAATCGTAATAGCGCTCCGCTGGCGATAACCGGTGCGAAAAGAAGGCGCAGGGATGTAAAAGATTGTCACTAGGAGAGCGTTGAGAGAGAATAGTTCACACTCCCACCTCAGATGCATCCACCTATACCACGAAAGGCCTGGATGGATCCGGGGTGGAAAGGATGGGAGCGATATGGCTAAAATTGCGAATAAATCGCCTATAAATATTTGCAAAGCCCAGAAAACGCAGAAGAGCCAGGCGGGAATCGGGAACTGGCCATTCGAGAACATGACTCGACGTGAAAAACGCACTTTTCAGCTTTGACAAATAAACGGTTCTCTAATAATCTCCGTAGCACCCAGCGGACGTGCTGGACATGATCAGGAAGGGATTTAGAGAAAATCAGAATATTGTCCAGTTAGACGAAGATGAAGATATCATGCATGTCCCGAAGGACGTCATTAACGAGGGCCTGAAAAACAGCTGGAGCGTTGACCAGACCAAACGGAGGGACACAATATTCAAAGTGACCGAGAAGGGTGTTAAAGGTGGTCTTCCATTCATCTCCCTGTCTTATGCGAACTAGATGGTAGGCGTTACGTAGGTCTAGTTTAGTGAAAATCTTTGCGCCCTGTAAGATCTCGAAGGCGGTTGACATCAAGGGCAAGAGATACCGGTTCTTAACAGTGATGTCATTTAAGCCTCGATAATCTATACAAGGATGCAAAGACCCATCCTTCTTCTTAACGTAGAAAAACCCAGCGCGTAGACGGAACGATAGTACCTGCGGCAAGCGCTTCAGCCAAATAGGTCTCCAGCGCTTGGCGCTCGGAATAGACAAAGAATACAGACGACCGCGTGGGGGCGTACTACCAGGTACCAATTCAATGGCGCAATCATAAGGACGGTGAGGAGGTAGGGAGGCGGCCTTCCTCCTGCTGTCGACCCAGCATCACTCCTTGGAACTACACGGCAGCGCGCACATGTGATTCCTCCCCAGTTGCGGACAGAAACAGTCAAGGGGAAACTCAGGTACAAAATATAATGTCTTTATTTAGAAAGTCTCTGAACGGAAAAACTGCCGCTCACTGCGTGCAGAACGAAAGTCTGATGATCCAAAGGCAACAAAGGTGAAATCCGCCGCTCACTGCGTGCCGGAATGAAAAAGATGAGCAATCACAAAAAACAGTCTTTAGAACAAAAACCAAAATACAAGTTAGCAGGTGAACACGTAAGGACCAGGCAGACGGACAGGACAAGACGAGGTAGATAACTTCTCAGATGACGGCAGTAAACGGGGTGAACATGGTCTCAGACTCAGTGGATAGACACATTAATCGTCAGACAAAGACAGCAAAGGCACACAGAGAGAAATAGAGACGCTAATCAGCGCTGACAGAAAACAGGTGAGTAGAGAGCCGCGCTGATTGCAACTAGCAGCAGCTGAGAGATTAATGAAGAGACAGAAAAAACACCAGAGAGAAATGAAATCAAACCCGGCTCATGACAATAAAATAACTTTAATGTTATATGAAAAGTTTTGTTCACAGAGGAAGTACAATATTATACCTTTGGATGGAAACATGGTTTCATCTACTACATCTACATTGTCCTCCTCTTGTCATCTGATGAACTGCCGTCAATGGTGATAGGGGCATAGATATGGGTAAATACACTGTGGAAGGGAAGTACAAGAACAGCAATAACACTGTTAATCCAGAAGGTATTTTGAAACAGATGTTTTGTTGTTTTTCTGTAGTCTAGTACTTTAGTCCAATAGTTTTAATTAAAATCCAGGGGAAATTGATGTCTTATGACTGACCTCTAGAAGTCATTTGACTTAAGTTCACCCACTCTAGTGGTCGTCTGTTTGGGAATTGTTGCACTCTTGGCATGTAGCACAGACAACACCAGACAGCACAATAAGAAATCACAGAAATATCCAGAAAATAAACAAATTCTGGTGTATTATGTTACAGAATATGACATACTTGCCCATTAGTTGACTGGGATGATGATGGTACAGATGTTGTGGCTGACCTAGAACACACAAAAAAAATTATAGAAATTGTTGTGTTATAGATAACATAAAATGCTTTCTATATATCAATTTTAAACACATTAGAACATACTGACATTCATCTGGCATAGAGACATAAAAATATCAGCAGAAATTTAACTTACCCATGTTTACACTCTGGTGTACTGCTTTCAGGACTTGACCAAAGCTGCCAAGTGTAAACATAAAACCCTAAACTCATTCAAAGTATGAGTATATGCTTTTCTATTTCTAATAGTTGAAATGTATTGCCTTATAGCTGTACTGTAAACATGGGCATGCTGAACACCTCAATTCCTGAGAGGTACCTATCACTGTGTCAGAAAGATGTGACATATTGGGCTGTGCCCTAATAATGATTTCATCTTCTTCTGAAACTGAATCCTCTTGACCTCACATTTTATGATCAATCTCTATTTCCAATTACATGTACAGTATCATTACATATGTAGGCTGTAACTAGTTGGAATCCCACAAAGCACTTTGAAATAAATAAATAAATATTCATAAATATACTGTATATATATATAAAAAATACTATTATAATACTTACTCTTTGACAACAGATCCTAAAAGGTTTGTCAGTCCCAGGGATATTTTTTATCTGAGAGGCATCTGGAAAAAGCAAGACATATTCACCATCTTCCATATCTTGATTGAAATCTTTTTGTTTTTCAAAGCAAAAGTTTCTAAAAGTTGCTCACACAGCCACTGGGGGTCAACATGTAGAGGTAGGTTTTTTCCTCTCATTGATGAATTCTTGGTCTTGTTCATGATGCCAACATAAATCTAGATCATCACTTAGATAAAATATATTTTTTTTCTGTCAATCTGTAATGAAGCATTGGCAATTTTTTCATGAACTTTGAACGTTATATTTATTTGCAATTAAGTCAATAATGTTTCACAGTTAAGTGTGTGACTCGTCAGATTAGTCTAATAATATCCAAAAGACCGTATGATAAGGTTGTTAAAATAAACAAAAAAAGCCTCACCTTTTAGTTCACGACAACACCTCTGCTCTGACCAAAAGCCACGGAACAAATTATCAGGTCCCAGATGGGTCCGTCACTTTTTGAGGTCCCCCTGAAACATTTCCGCTAAGGTCCGTGCTGTTTCTGTGTTTGCAGCACCTCTCTGCGTTTGGTTGCGTAATTTGCAGCGTCTGTGTTGTCAAACTGATGTTTTCTTTATTTGTTGTCATTTTTTATTTGCATATGTTTTCTTCTGTTTGCATGTGCTTTTTAAGTTGCAGTGCGTTGAGCTCTCTTGGCCACTGTACATACCTATATTCTCCATCTGACATTCACTGAAATGCAATGTTTACAAAATAATACACAGTTAAAGCATTAGACAGCTTGGACAGTTAAAGCTTGGTCCTCGGAATTGAAATAAATGTGTGCTTCACTGAACATCCAGCAGGTGGTGCATTGAACAACATACTCTAAAGTACAGATTAAATCAAGTGAAGGTTTTTCGAATAATTATGTTGCACCAAACTTTAAACCCTGTTTAAAATCAAGCAGGTATACATTTAAACCATTATTTTGATCATGTATTGATTTTATATTAAAGATATATTAACTATTAACTTTAAACTTGTTTCTCCAAAACTTTATTCAAAACATACTATTATAAACGAAAAAGAAAGCTAAGGCCCACTAAGCCAGCAGCTTGTGAGGGGACGTGAATGTGTCAGTAATATCGGTGTGTTTCGGCAAACAGTGCGACAAAGAAAAGAAGACAGGATTGTTTCTCACGGCCGCTCCACACGTGTGCTGGACAAATATCAATATCCAGGGTAATTAAATACATATTTATGAACAACCTCAAAGTTTAGGTGCTTGCTTGATCAACTGTTTGATCAAAGACCAAAATTTGGTTTTCATAGGGGGCACACTTTTTTTTACTTCTATATCAAGTGTTTTTTCACCCATACTTGTATATGTAATGAACTGGCAGAGTTGAGTGGATCCATCTGCGAGGTTTTTATTCAGAGTCGTACAGGCTGGGTCAACAACGGCAAACAGTACAGAGGAGAGCAGGCAAACCGTAAACAGTATCCGGGCAGGCGGCAGAGATCGGTGGTAAATAAACAAGGCAAGGTAATACACAGGAAAACTAAACAATGAATAAACGCTCAGAGTTCGCACTGAATGGGACTCAAAGCCCAGCTTATAAAGCCGATATAATGCCAAACACCTGGCGGCAGTAGCCCGCGGTACGCGAGTTCAAATGAGTCCGGGTAGGAACTAAAACTCAGGAGAGGGTTCCTACTTATGGAATTCAGAAAGAGCCACAAAGGCGTGGCTTGTTACAGAGCCCTCCCCCCACGAGCGGCTCCCGAAGCGAGGATGAGTTTAGTGTCTGGGACGACCTCGGGGCCTGGGTCCAGGTCTTTCCGGGTGTTCTCGATGGAAGTCTGTAGTAAGTGAAGGGTCGAGGATGTCCTGGGCGTTAACCAGGACCTCTCCTTCGGCCCGTAGCCTTCCCAGTCTATTAGATACTGTAGGATACGACCCAGACGCCTGGAGTCCAGGATTTTGTGGACCCGATAGGCCTCCTCGCCGTCGATTATTAGGGGAGGGATATTGTCAGCCGCAACCTCCTCCTGGTCCCTCTCTCCTCCCGGATCACCAGCAGGCTTTAACAGGGAGACATGAAATGTAGGGGAAATACGATAAGTAGATGGCAATTCTAATCTGAAAGATACTGGTGTTACTTGTTTAACTATTTTGAAGGGACCCACGTGGGCTTAGCTTTTTGCATGGCTGCCGCAGGCGAAGATCTCGGGTAGATAGCCATACCCATTGTCCAGGCTCATGGGTGGGATTCTGTTGGCGAAGACGATTGGCTTGTACTGTAGTTCTTACTCCAATCTTGTTGATGCTGAAGGCAATAGGATCTGAGAAAACGTGTCACTTCTTGATTTTACCTTTTAGCCTGTCCATTAGATTTAGGGTGGTACCCAGAAGTGAGACTGATATTTATGTTAAGTTGCGTGCAGAAGGCTTGCCATACTCGGGAGGTGAACTGTGGACCACGATCAGTGACAATATCATCAGGGATTCCATAGAACCGAAAGACTTGCTCGGTGACTGTCTCAGCAGTTTCCCCGGCTGTGGGTAGTTTGGTGAGAGGCGATAAACGGCCGCTGGATCCGATTCCGGCGAAGTTTTCTGTAATGAACTGGCAGAGTCGAGTGGATCCATCTGCAGGGTTTTTATTCAGAGTCGTACAGGCTGGGTCAAAAACGGCCAACAGTACAGAGGAGAGCAGGCAAATCGTAAACAGTATCCAGAAGGTCAGGACAGGCGGCAGAGATCGGTGGTCAATAAACAAGGCAAGGTAATACACAGAAAAACTAGACAATGAATAAATGCTCAGAGTTGTTGCGGGGCAAACAAAACTTCGCACTGAATGAGTCTCAAAGCCCAGCTTATAAAGTCGAGATAATGCCAAACACCTGGCGGCAGTAGCCCGCGGTACGTGAGTACTAATGAGTCCGGATGGGAACTAAAACTCAGGAGAGGGTTCCTGCTGGTGCCGTTCAGAAAGAGCCACAGAGGTGCGGCTCGTTACAGTATACATATGCTGTCCCAAGAACAAATGAATATAAAGTCATTGATTTAAGGAATGCTGCTGATGTAAAACCACTTCACATGATTTCTAACAAAGAAAACCTTTAAAAAAATGTTTAAAAATGAAATGTGAATATTGCCTTTGTTAAAATTCAGAAGTGAAGTTTTAATAAATATGTATATATTTGACAGAAAACAGTTGTTTTTGTATCGCTTTCATTGTAACTTGTTAAAAATAGCAAATCTATAACACAAATTG
>JAUCMU010000793.1:0-10704 GCA_032275025.1 Enteromius treurensis | reverse complement strand
CCCCCCACATGATTGTAAAGCGCTTTGGGTGTATGGCAATACACAGTAAAGCGCTATATAAATGCGTCATTCATTCACTTGCGTCATTCATTCACATTCACACAATCAGAATGTTCAGAATGTTAACTCTCAGGAAAATCCTCTCGCAAATCCAGCCAGGAGACTGGCTGTTTTCACTGGACCTGAAAGAAGTACGCGTGTACTTTCACATTCAAATAGGCCCCCCAACACAGGCCATATTTGAGATTCGCCTTCGAGGGGATTGCATATCAATATATGGTCCTCCCCTTTGGTCTCTCCCTAGCCCCCCGCACATTTATGAAGTGCATAGACGTGGCGCTTTCCCCTTTAAGACTGATGGGAATCCGCATATTAAATTATCTGGACGATTTGCTCATACTAGCCAAATCGCAGGCAGAAGTGGAGAAGCACAAGTAAAGTTTACTCAGCCATTTGCATCACCTCGGGCTCACAGTGAACTTCGCCAAGAGCAGGCTAGTCCCCAGCCAACAGATTGTTTTCCTGGGGACCGTAATAGACTCAATGCGAATGAAAGCGGCGCTCTCACCGGAGCGGGCCGCGAACATACTGGCATGCGCGTCCTCTTTCGAGAGCGGCACCAAGCGCACTCTAAAAGCCTTTCAGAAGATGCTTGGTCTGATGGAAGCAGCCTCAGCGCTCCTGCAGCTCGGCCTTCTGCAAATGAGGCCACTGCAGTTCTGGTTAAAGACACGGGTGCAGTCACGAGCATGGCACCTCAGCCACTTAAACCTCATGGTAAACGCAGTATCTCAGCACTGCGTCTGTGGAAAAACATGTAATGGCTACAAGAAGGAATCCCTCTCTATGTGATAAACAGAAGGAGAGTGCTTGTGACAGACGCATCCCTAACAGGTTGTGGAGTGCTGTACGAGGGCTCTCCGGCCTATGGTCAGAGAGAGACAGCAGTTTACACATCAACTGCCTGGAAATGATGGCAGTGTGGCAGGCGTGTCGCTTCTTTCTACCACATCTGAGGGACAGTTACGTTCTGGTTCGTTTGGACAGTATGACTGTGGTCTCATACATAAACTGGCAAGGGGGCCTTTCATTCAAGCGCCTCTACAGACTGGCAGAGCGCCTCCTGAAGTGGGCCCTGCTAAACTTTCGCTCGATAAGAGCGACTCACATACCGGTTGTCCTCAACCAGGGCGTAGACATGCTGTCAAGAGGACAGGTCAGTTCAGCAGACTGGGCACTTCCCCCCTGAATGGCCCAGCTAATCTGGCTCAAGTTCGGCAGAGCTGAGATAGACCTTTTTGCCACAGACGAAAATACTCGCTGCCCAGCATATTTCACCAGAGAGATGGATGCTCTAGCCCGAAATTGGCCCAGACTTCCTCTTTATGCTTTCCCCCCGACCTTGCTGATTCCACAAGTCATCAGCCGTGTCAGGGAAGAGGGTCACAAGCTCCTGCTGGTAGCCCCTCTTTGTAGGAACCAGCCGTGGATAGCGCCCGACAGCTACAGTTTAAACCCTGATGCTTAAGACTGCACTGCTTCTAGCACTGGCATCTGTTAAGCGAGTAGGTGACCTGCAAGCGATGTCTATTAACCCCGCTTGCCTCGAGTTCAGGCAGAATGACTCTAAAGTCATCCTGAAACCAAGGCACTGATATGTACCAAAGGTGCTCACTACACCCTTTAAGGCGCAGGTGGTTTCTCACGCGGCTTCTGAGGGCCAAGACTTCAACCCCCTCTGCCCGGTTCGGCCATTGAAAGTTTACATTGAGTGCTCAGCTGACTTCAGATGATCTGACCAGCTGTTCATATGCTTCGGCGTCCGCTCCAAAGGGCGGTTTGGAGGGATGTCCAGGTTTTATAACCTGGAGATCCCTGCGTTACACGCTAGGGTTCTCTCTGCATAGACCCTCTTAATACCATATTTATTGTCTCCTCACGCAATTAGACTGATCAAGCCCCCACTTCATATGAAACCATACAGGCTTTAGCCTTTTTGTATGTTTGACACTCGCTTTCCGGGCTGCTTTACCCCAGCCACGAACTCACTTTCGTGTGCAAGGTTTCATTCATCGCCTTAACAGCGCTTTAAAAGAGCGCTTAACTCTCTAAGCTGATCTCCTTATAAAGGAGTTCGCTAAGAGTTCTATTCTGAACTTCGGACTGCAGTATTCACCCCAGTCACAGCCCAGTTCACAAACATTGCCTTCGGCAGCACTTAATACAGCGCTTAATTCTTTAATCTATCTCCCTTTGGAAAGCGAGTTCAACCAAGAGTTCTATTCTGACTAGGCTTCTGACTGCCGTTTTCACCCCAGTCACAGCCAGTTCACGAACTTTGCCTTCGGCAGCGCTTTGATACAGCGCATAATTCTTAATCTGATCTCCCTTTGAAAAGTGAGCTAGACTAGAAGTTTATTATTACTAGGCCTCTGACTGCCTTTTTCACCCCAGTCACAGCCCACTTCACAAACACAGTTCATACGTTCTAAGTTGGCCCAGCCTGGTCTGGCTTATGAACATAAAAAATTATATTTCTGAGTTTCATTGCTTTAACCGCTTAGCGCTTAAGCAAGGGACTTGGGATATGATTATATCTATATCACTTATACATATTATAAACTCACCGCGAAACCGCTGTGAGTAGGGACATATGTACCCTTTAAGTGATTGGACGAGGCATGCTTGTGACGTATGAGACCTTAGGTCCGATCTCAGGCTTCCCCGTTCCAGCCTTGTAGCACGGCGGGACTGAA
The DNA here is from genome assembly GCA_032275025.1 of Enteromius treurensis. Lineage (NCBI taxonomy): Eukaryota > Metazoa > Chordata > Actinopteri > Cypriniformes > Cyprinidae > Enteromius > Enteromius treurensis. Next base: position 7,948 of record JAUCMU010000793.1, on the reverse strand, counting down.
CTGTTCCCATAGCGTCTTAGCAGACGCAGTTCGAGTGAAATGTCGAAAGGGGATGGATAGGTTACTTCCGTAACCCAGGTTCCCTGAGACATGGAACGAGTACTGCGTTTCGTGCCGTGCTACGACAGGCCGTCGCTTCAGTCGAATTAACCTGAAGATGGCTGGCGTTCCTTGCTCTTAAATAGACGCGGGACTTACGCCAACATGGCTTGATCCGCAGCCATTGGCTCAGCGGTACCACGCCATATGGTGTGATCGACGGCAATGGCTCGCTGCCGACGGCGCCTCGCTGATTGGTTTAAATAAAACCACTGCAGCAGCCAATGATTAAAATAGGCTTCAGTTAAGGGGAAAAAAGGAGTTTTTCCCATAGCGTCTTAGCAGACGCAGTACTCATTCCATGTCTCAGGGAACCTGGATTACGGAAGTAACCTATTTGTTTCTCTATATACGTTTCTGTGGGACAATGTGAGAGACATTCAAAATGAATCAAAATTCAGTATATTATTATAAATATTATCAACTCTCTATGAACACCTTGGAAGTAGAATCACTATAGTATTTTTTTATAACATTCGTAATATAAACATTATGTTGTATGAATAACAAATGAAATCCCACTGACTAAAATCATGCTATCATACAACAGAAATGCAGAATATAATTGTAAATAACTATTGTCATATGTATAATGATATAATGAGAGCTCTACTGTAATAAATTCTCAGGGTTTCAATGATGTTGGAATGATGTTTAATGTTAACTTTTATTTTATTTTAAACATAAAACATGATTTACTCCATTTGTATCTGAAGGCATCTGTTACACATTTTCCTTGTGTGTGTTGACTGTCACATGACTGACATGACTCTTATTTTGCCCTGCCCTCAAACATATGATTCGACTATCAGTTGACTATTGGAAAGATTAAAAAATTCAGACGGTAAAAAAAAATTAACAGTATTATTAACCCGACTGCATGAAAAACAACAATAACAAAAGGCTGTTTCTCAATTTCAAAAACCGACAACTTTGTGTCACTGCAAACCCACACGAGAAGTGACATTCTCACGTGAGACGGGGATTATACTATTATAAAATTATATAGGCCTACATAAAAATAACAAGTTTAATGAGTTTTCATGTTTTTGTACTTTATAGACTATTTAGATACTCCAGCAGCAACCTGCCATATGCTATTCATTACCAGATGTATTATTGTTTTTTTTTTTGACTATATTGGAAATAGGAATATTAATTTCATTATTTTATTTCTCCTTACCAACAACCAACAGTCGTTAAGCCATTAGCTATTAACCGAGAAGAATGCTAAATTACAATTAAATGAAATTTTAATTGATACATGGTTGTGACCCATTAAAAATAGCTTAATTTGTTTCCAGTGATTAATTTTATATGTGCAAAAAGCAGTATAAACATCAGAACGAGGATTCACCTCACACAAAGAGCTTGTATGAACAGAGAAAAGCATAAGCTATAAAAGAAAAAAAAGTCTCATATGCCAACTATATATTTTTCGTAAACAAATAATAAATTAACAAAATTAAAGAAAAAAAAAACATAGCAGCCATATCATTTTTGTGATGCGCTCTTGAAAGCGGCATCCAATTATTTACAAAAGCACAACTGTTTTTATTGTGAATGTACACAAATAAAATAAATATTTAGAATAGTTTTGAATAATGTCTTAATCTTGAACGAGTATAGTAAGCTGTTTCCACTTTTATAAGGAAAAAAAAATCAAGTGTTCCTGCCGGCTCAGCGCACAGTAACACATTAAACTACTAACTCTACACCTATAAATTCCTGAACAAAATTAGGCCAAATAAATGTAACTTTTAAAGTATTAAAAAGAAACATCAAATTAAGATATTTATGTTCGAGCGGTAACTCATCTTTTTACCATATTTAAAATTTTACATGCATTATATTATGATTTAATGCACTTTTGAAAGGCTAATTAGGTGCTTTGACACGAGCAACATCAACGAACACGGATGCTGCCAATAGGCTAATTCTGTCATGTGACACTACATTTTAACCGTTTAAACCCATTTTTTCGACACAAGGTGTTTCCAAACTAATTTTTGAATTTGATATTGATATTTGAAATATCGATATAAAATTTATGCGCTAAAGTTTAAAAAGGTTTAAAGTTAAACCTGCCACGATTTAGGTAAAATATTTAATATGACAGAAAGAGATGGATTAATAAAACAGCTGTTTAAACTCATTGTAATCAACAAAGTGCAAATTTTTTGTACATTGTAACTTGACCTGCATCTTTATTATTTAATGCAAAAGAGATTCATTAAAACAAGTTTATGAGAGTCATACATCTGTTTAATCAACATCTAATGATCAACGAATTTGATCAAATCTTGTGAAGATTTGCTTTTAATGCGGATCCTAGAAACCTAAAAATGTGCTCTTTTATTAGTCATATTCTTGTTTTTTTTTTGCGGAAAATGAGCATGCCCGGGAGGCACCCACGCAAACACTTGAATTTTTTCCTGATTATGAAATAATTTAAAATTAGGGTGCCTAGCATAATAATAAAGTATATAGTGCCTTTCCCAAGCCCAAGGACGCAGGATGATACAGAAATGTCTACTTTTTAATGAACCAATTAAAAATGAAAGCGAATACTCCTGATGTAATCTGTGAAGATTGGCTTTCTCTATAAAGGTCCATCCAAGAAAATATTAGTTTATTAATATATATATATATATATATATATATATATAATTTTTTTTATTTTTTTACTATTAGGCAACTTCTGTCTGTGCAATTTGGCAAACTTATTATGAGTGCTTTAGCGCGGAATGTATTAAGACTCATTCATATAATAGCGGTTAGTTCATTTAATATGACTTACATGTAAATGAACATATAGCAGCCCTGTTAAACACCTTCTACACATCTCTGTTTAAAGCATCATCTCTTTTTAAAGCATGCATTCTGCTTTCAGAACTGTGCGTAATGGAGAGATGATACCATAACATTGTTTTTCCTCTGAAAAAAACAAACAAAAAAAATTTATATCCATTCTGCAGATATTTTTTTATTTAGAGGTCTGCCAAAGAGACAAAAACTAAATTTTTATTTTGCAACGCTGTAGTTGCTTTGACTGTACAGACAATATATTAGTGAAGTGAGTTGTGGCCAGGTAAGGTGAACCATACTTGGAATTTTATGCTCACACATAGCAGTGAACACACAGCCGGAGCAGTGGGCAGCCACTGCTGTGGCGCCCGGGGAGCATATATATCATAAAATATGATAAAAATGTGTTGAAAGTTTAAATGTATTAGGTGTAATTTTGTTCTGAAGACTAAAGTTGTCCAGTCGGGTAATGCATTTATAGCTGCGCGTGGCGCCGGCAGCATCAGCAAATTTTTCCCTTATAAAAGTGGAAACGGCTTACAATACTCCTTCAAGAATAAGACATTATTCAAATCTATTTCAAATATTTATTTTATTTGTGTATATTAACAATAAAAACAGTTTTGTATTTGTACATAAAGGAAATTAATTGCACAGCGCAATAGAGCAATAGAGTTGGATGAGAGAGAGCCGAATGATACCTGCACCCCGCCTCAAGCTAAACAACAGAAGCTCGATTTCAGTTCACATTCACCAGGTAAAACAATAAGTTCGAATGAACTGAACAAATTGGTTGCCGCTTTTATTGTTGAGGAGATGCAGCCAATGTCCACTGTGGAGGCGCCTACATTTCGTAATATCATCAGCAAAATCTCAGTGACAGGCAAAAGGACGAAGGGCGTGCTGCCTGATCGCAACACCTTTACAAACTTTTTGGACAATGCATATATGGAAATGGAGACCGAACTAAAGAAAACTTTTGCCGACCTAGAATATGTTTCCACCACTGCAGATCTATGGACTGCTTCTGGGCATTACTGTACACTGGATCGACCCTGCTAGTTTGCATAGTCAAAAAGCTGCAATCGTGTGCAGACGTTTTCGTGGAAGACACACATACGATGCCATCGCATCGGAGATAGAGCAAATTCACAGCTCATTTGCTCTTTGTGGTAAGATAACTGCCACTGTAACGGACAATGGCACAAACTTTGTAAAAGCATTTTCAAGCTGATGATGACGATGAAGCAGAGAATAATGAAGACGAGGTCATCTTTACGGACTTGCACGATTTTTTACGGGATGATAGTGAGACCAGCGAAAGGTATATTCTCCCTCCACATCACCGTTGTGCATTCCACACCATTAACCTTATATGCAGGAATGTCGTTGTAAAATTTCTGACGGCGAAGGCAGATTGTAAAGCCGTGTACAGAAGTGCAACTGGAAAGTGTTCTGCCTTGTGGTCAAAAGTTAGTCGATCAACTGTGGCATCAGAGATCCTGGCGGAATTCAGCAAAAGAAAGTTGCTGGTCCCTGCAACTACAAGGTGGAACTCGTTTCATGATGCGCTTAGCAGAGTTACAGACATCCCATTAGTAGACCTCAATCAACTTTGCTCTCGCCTGGACATCAGATGCATTACAGAGAGAGAATATCAGTTCCTAAAAGAATACTGCAAGGTTCTGAAACCTGTCTGTATGGCATTGGATATACTTCAAGGTGAAGATGACTGTTTCTACGGCACCCTTCAATCTACGCTTGAAATCCTGATGGCCAAAATCTTGGCATTGAAAGTGGGCCTCTCTAATATGATGGCCGACCTCCCAGACCTCATAGTTCAGGTAAGTCTGTTCAATAATAATAATAATTATCATCATTATTGTACTTTTATTTTTGTCAGGTCACTTTCTTGCAGGCTATAAAGACACGGTTTAGCACCATCCTTGACAGTGATGAAGCGTTGCTTGCTGCGGTAGCGCTGCCAAAATTTGTGCTGGCTGAGGGATGAAATCAGAAAAGACACCATCAATGTGACTCTGGCAGCACAGTGTCGTGCTCTCACCATTGAGCTATCACAGAAAGAGCCACTGCAGTCTCCTGGAAGCAGAGACGATGAACATGACTTCTTCGCATTTCCTGAAGAGGAGAATCAACATGACAAACAAGCAGAAAAGATCTGAATTTTTTTTTTTTTTTTTGTATAAAACAATTTTTTGTTTGAGGCCAATTGGTCTATTGGTATCAGCTTATACATTTGTTTAGGCTATGTCAATAAATTTTTCTAATTACAGCTGAAAGATTTATGTTTAATTGTGGATGTTGTTTGTTGTCTAAAAAGTCATTAAACATTTTAAATGTTTAAGATCTGTCTTTTGCCCTAATATAACTTATTTCACAATGGCAATTATCTAGACTATATTGCACTCTTAATTATCTCATTGGACAGTGAATTTACTTTATGTAAGCCATAGCCTACCAAAACAAAAATAAAAAAAGTAACAAACACAATAATGTTCAACTTTCAATAATTAATGTTAAGAGATTTTTTTAATTGCATGCATAGCTCTGAAAGTTCTGAGAATAGTATATAATTCTATATTATTATTCTATGTATGTGTTTTTAAAAGAAAATGAAGGTGAAGGTTATAAAGGCTGTTGTTGAATGCCGAATTTCTTAGTCAAAAAAACTCTAACAAGGCCTGAACGAGATCAAGCTTTAGCCAGGTAAGAAATAAGTAACGCAAAAGTAACTCAAAAGTAATATAACGCATTACTTTTCATAAAAAGTAACTAAGTAACGCAATTAGTTACTTTTTGGGGGGAGTAACTCAGTAATGTAAAATATTACATTTAAAAGTAACTTTCCCCAACACTGGTTATATTATAATGTTGTTATTGTTTTATTTGGTTATTTTATCTTTATTTAACAAAACAAAATTGTAGACAGTTTGGAAACTTTGCGCCACCTGGTGGTAGATTTGTGAACGACTTTAACACACGACTGAATTCAATTTTACTTGGGCGGTACACGCAGCGTTTATAGTCATTTCGGTTGTCCACCTACTGTATATGTATATACAGTGTTGGGGGTAATGCATTACAAGTAACGTGAGTTACATAATAATATTACTTTTTCTGCGTAACTAGTAAAGTAATTCATTACTTTTTAATTTTGGAGTAATATAACTGAGTTACTTTTTAAAAAAAAAACTTTTTGGTCTTAACTCCATTTGCCGTGTTTGGAGGAAGAAGAATGATGAGTATCATCCCAATAATACCATACATACATTAAAGCAAGGGGCTGGAAGCATCATGCTCTGGGGGTGTTTTTCTGCAGGCACAGGATGGCTGCACTGCATTAAGGAGAGGATGAACGTGGCCAAAAAAACCTCCTTCCCTCAGTAAGAGCATTAAAGATGGGTCGTGGCTGGGTCTTCCAACATGACAATGACCCAAAGCACACAGCCAGGAAAACCAAGGAGCGGCTCTGTAAGAAGCATATCAAGGTTCTGGAGTGGCCTAGCAAGTCTCCAGACCTAAATTGAGAGGGTCTGGGAGAGATTGTCAATATTGTGCAAACAGCCAAGATAATGGTCAAAGACATAGGACCTCATTATCATTACATGGGTGATATAATTAAAGGTTTTGTTGCATGGATCTCCATCCCCCCATCTCAGGACCTGACTGGAATTCCTGATGAGACCTTTTACCTCTGATTTTCACCAAAACTAAACTCACGTTTCACAAAACTGCGATTTCATGCCTATTCAGGCCTGAAAGTACACTAAACCGGACTTAATTCCCAGATATGCATAACTGCATATTATATGTATCCCACACATTTAATTATCATGTGTTAATCACTCATTGTATATTTATTCGAATAACTATTGAATTTTTTGTAGTTTAATATCCGTGTTTAGTATTGTTATTTTTTTTCTGCAGGTGTGGCCAAAATGATACTCTGCAAGAGCGGGAAAACTCAGATCATGTGACTGATAAGGTAACAACTTAGATGTATGGTTTTGAAGGAGAAATCTCACAACACCCTAAGCTAGAATGATATCTATTGGTTAAAACACGATTTTGGGATGTGTCCAAAGATGAGTTTACAAGCTCAAGACACTATTCAAATTGCATACGCTCTTAGCCTCAGCTCTCTGCTAAAACTATGCTTTTTACCCCCTTTTGCGTTCCAGAGACGTTCCACATGCTCCAGCATGCACGCCTGCAGCTGCCTAGCCACGGTGAGAAGAAACCAGTCAAGTCTCATTTCTTTTTTTTCTTAACTTTCTTTAATTTCCGTGAGAGTTTGTGTAAGTTAAGTTTGACGGCTGTGTCTCCAAGTCTCCGACTGCACCACATCAAACTTCAAAGGACCATGACTCGCTTCTCCTTCAGTCACCAACCAATCATCGACTCCCAAGACTTCCAGCCAGAGATGGGCATAAATACATAGAAATGTATTTAAAATAAAAAAAATACAAAATACTGAGTGGAAAAAATTATTAAAATACAAATACAAAATCCTGTGTAAAAAAATTATTAAAATACAAATACAAATACAAACAGTATTTTGTATTTTGAAAATACAGAATACATGTGAAATTGGCCATCAAGTGCAGGCATTCCTATTAGGCTGAAATATATCTGGACATATGCAAAACAAAAACATTTAAATGTGTACTACTGATTACAAATAATATCTTCCCTTCCCCTGCCCTGCCCTGCAGTAAAAACAAATCAATTGGATTTTCTTACTCAAAAGTTGGCGATCTCCTGATCACATTATCATTATACAGTTCGTCACACACAAGTGAACCTCTCAGGAAAATAAAACCAGGTTCGTTGGCGATCTCCTGATCGCTTCTAACTCCATCCAGTGCTTCAGACTCAAGCTAGTATACAAGGTGAGTATTCAAGGCAGGTATATTGCGGGTATATTTACCACTTTATATTTTTTGTGAAGTTTAGGCTTAAAATCAGTGTTTGGTGCTTGTACATCAGTGTCAGTCATCTATCATTTCCTCTGATTTTA
>JAUCMU010000792.1:0-10705 GCA_032275025.1 Enteromius treurensis | reverse complement strand
ATCACTGGAAATCAGGTGTCCCCAACTAAGCAAGCCAGAGGCGACAGCGGCAAGGAACCAAAACCCCATCCATAAGAAAATTGGGGGGAAAAAAACCATTGCTCAAACACTTATCCATTCAGATCAATACAAGCCCTTCATCGTGGAAGTGGATGCCCCATTGCTGGGAGTGGCACTCTCCCAGTGTCACGATGAACCCCCGGTGCTTCATCCCTGTGCATATTTCTTCAAAAAAGCTGTCCCTGGTGGAGCAGAATTATCAAGCTTGCCCTCGAGGAGTGTCGGCACTGGCTGGAGGGAGCATGGCACCCATTTGAGGTCATAACCCATTATAAGAAACTTCAATACCTCCGTGAAGCTAAAAGACTGAACCTTCATCAGGCACACTGGGCACTATTCTTCACCCGCTTCCAGTTCAAGATTTCATACAGAACCGGTAAAAAGAACCTCAAATCTGACGCACTATCCCGCATTCATCAGCCAAACCCTGTATCAGAAACTCCAGATCCTATTCTGTCACCAGCTGTGTTCGTTGCTCCCATACTTTGGCGGATCAATGACCATATCCACTACCCTACCCTCACTTCACTACCCTCAAGGAACCTGCTCCACCAGGAGTATGTACCCACCTCTCTCTGCCTAAATCTACTGGACTCAGCTCATACCTCTCGCTTCTCGGTGGCCGCAATTGGTGGCACCACATGGCCCGGGATATTGATGGTTATGTCAAGGGTTGATTGGGCTGTGCCACAACATCAACACCTCGCAGATTACCAGAAGGCAAGCTCATGCCACTCCCCATTCCTTGCCGGCCCTGGTCCAATATTGGCATGGACTTTGCTACCGTCTTGCCCTCGTCAAATGGATACACCACCATATTTGTCGTAGTTGATCGATTCTCCAAGTCCTGTGAATTGATTCAAATGAAAGGGATGCCCACTGCATGGGAGACTCCGGTAGCCCTCTTTTATAATGTTTTCTGTCATTTTGGTATCCATGAAGACATTGTCTCGGATCAGGGCACTCACATCCAGGGTCTGTCGAGGCTTCTTCCCTTTGCACTGAGTCACAATTAGCTTGTCATTTGGCTGCCATCCTCAAACTAATGGCCAGACCGAATGCAAGATCCAGGAGTTGGGTCGATATCTCCAGGCCTATTGTCATAAACATCAGGACAGCTGGAACCTGTACACACCCTCTGTCAAGTAATTCCCTCTGTCAAGAAACTACCGGTCAGTAAGCAGTCACGTGTTACCAAAACAAAATTACGTTACTCGCTGTAAAGTGTAAAATATAAGCAGGAGGAGAAACCCCGTACTGGTTTCATTCTGTTGAAATTATAACTTAAACAGATTAAGTAGTGAAGCATGTATAAATACATTTGTCCTGTTCTCGGTTCATTTGCCCCGAAAATAATCTGCAGATTCATTAATGGGGGAAATTACCCAGAGAGCCTCAGAACTACCCATTTAAAACAATGCTTCATCTACTTTCAATTACATCTAAAGCAAAGAGGAATACAGAAAGATCCAGCTGTTGTGCCATTAACGCTAATATGGTTTGAAATGGTTAGTTTGCAGGACCTATGCTTCAAGGATACCTGTCGTACAAGTGTTCAGTTCCATTCATACTTTTATTCATTATGAGGCAACATGAAACAGACGCACAGGAATGAAAACACTGATTGACATAAGAACCAACAGAGAGCTCACTAGCTAGATAGATGCAGGCTGTCTACAGGCTTTAATTAACTTAATAACGTTGTAAGATTCAGTTTCAAGCTAAAAACAGCTTTCAAAAACACATTTCTACACTACAGATAGACATCTATAATTCTAGCCACCTAGACAGAAAGAACAGAATGATAGACAGGAAGTTAGAGAGTAAGACAGACAGACAGATAGATAGATAGATAGATAGATGAAAGGATCAATCGACAGATGAACGATAGACTGAACGAAAGGATAACAGAACAAAAACAAATAACAGAAGGAAAAAAAAAATGATGGAATGGATGATAGAACAAATGACAGAAAGAATGACAGAGAGATAGTCGGAAGGATATATATAAATAGCCAAAATGACAGATTAGTACATAGAACAATATTAGAAAAAAATGATGGACAGAACAAAAGGCAGATAAACAGACAGAAAGATAGCATGATTAAACAGACAGACAGACGGAACACAGAATGATGGACAGAATTTCAGAGAGAATGATCGAATGCACCATAGACAGACAGAATGACAGAACAGAACAAATGAACGAACAACAGCCAGACAGAAAGCTAGAACACAGAATGAATGATAGACAGAATGAAGGAATGAGAGCATGATATACTGTATAGACAGATAGAACTGAATGGCCTCTGAACTGAGCCTCTTAAATTTTCTTCTTAAATGCAGGTTTTATCAGGCTCATATATTTAAAGTTTTTCACTTTAATTGCAAAAGAACCTATAGATTGCCATTAAATTAAAAAGACTGAACCTAGCTTTTGTATCTGAAATCTTCAACTACAGAACACAGAACGGACAGGCAGACAGATGTTAGCACCTCCATTCATTCACTCACTATTCATATATTACCAGGAACTCGTTTTCTCATGATGTTATGTTCTTCTTTGATTTTGGGGCCATCTGACTTTAGATATGTGTGTGTGTTGGTGTTTGTGGTTCATGGGGACACATATGTGTTTAATGACATGCATGACAGAGGTAATCCATTTTGAAAATGGTTTATGAAAGCACTGACAATGTCCCTGTAATTTAAAAGGCTTAACAACAACAAAAGCATACTAAATTGTGTTTTGTTGAAAATCTAAAACTCCCTGTATGGTTTCCTGGAAGGTTAGGGTTAGGTGTAGGACTATAGCACATACAGTATAATAACCATTACATGTGTGTGAGTCTCGCTCAGCTCGTTGTGCATCTGAAGCGGCTCCTCCATCGCCGTACACCTCTGCAGAGCAGTGCTGTATTGATCTCTCTACATCTGTTTGCTCTAAATGAAAAGCAGAGAATGGAGAAGGTTGATGAATGTGAGAATGAATGCTGGATGACAGATCGAGTGTCCCTCGCTCTGTACAGTGCCAAGCAGTTTGCTCTGCTCTCAAATGATGGCATTTGATTTAGTCTGGCTTCTGCAAGTGTTGTCACACACAGAGACTAGATAATCAATTTCTCTCTCCTTCTTTTTCTCTTTCCTCAGATGACCAATTTACTCTTGTTCCTTTGCTTTTTCTTTCTCGCCGTCTCTTTCCTTTCTGGGACATGTGCGCACTCTATTCTTCCTCTTTTTCACTCTCGTTTCTTTTCTTGAGTTCTCTTCACTGCTCTCTTGAAATGTTAAAGTGGCTTATTCTCTGAATGACCGGGAAGCATTAATATGCACATGAAATGCAGGTGCACACCAAAGAAAAAGGATACTGCAGTAGCCAAGATACTGAATCAAACATGCACTGCAAAGAGTCAATGATGCACTGAAGGCTATACTTGATGTGTACTGTAAAAAAACTATATTATATAAAGTAAGGTATGTAGGGACTCATGAACAACAACCACAAAACAGACAGTTGACAGTTGTGGATCATCCAGGAAACAGCACACTGTATCAAATAAACAATAACACGCAAGTATCTCTTATTTTGTTAAAATGATTGACATTTAGCATATTCTGCCAGGGGTATGTACATTTATGAGCACAACAAATGTATGTATGTGTGTGTGTATGTATATATTTCTTGGAGAATGTGTCAAGAAATGCAACATTTTGGTTTATGGAATATTTTATTCTAAATATCTGCAGTTTCTAAAATTAGTTATGGCCGTATGAAGGTCTATGAGGTAGCAGGTGAGGTGATGAGTGTTATTTTAGCTTTTTTTTTTTTGGCATGACAAACTGATTTATGACAGCTCAGGATTCGAAATGCCAAATATCTCATCCTGATGCCACAGGCAGCCCTCGCTGCTGTCATCTGGGCTTGATATGTGTGAATCTGCAGAGGGAAGACACTGGTCTACAAATTAGACACCTCAACTTGAAAAAAAAGTAAAAAAGACAGGAATTAAACCTCAAAAGGGATTTTTATAATTACAATGCACAGGATTTAATGGATTCAACATTGTACTACAGTGAATACTTTGGGCATAGTCTGAAAGACAATTTTAGTACAGAGACAATTCCTCACTAAAAAGCTACAGAACATTTTCACTGTCAAAAGCTGTAACATACATACATTGGCCTTTTGTAACAAGGTCAATATGGTATTGATTTGAGAAGGATCATTTTTGTTGTAAAATGAAATACTACCCAAAGCCAGTACATCATGTCTTCCAGAACATATCCCTATTGAAAATGATTTTTTTTTTTTTTTTTTTTTTTTTTTTTAAGAATTTAAAAACCAATCAGCAAATTTCTTTCTTTGTCTGCCAGTCTGTCTTTCAGCCTCTTGTTTTCTTCTCCCTCAGATGTGGTGATGAGCCAGCGGTGCACTGAGCTTTACTCTGGTTGCCATGTATGATCTCCATCTGTCTGGCCTTCACGGTCCAGCAGTGAGCCAGCCTGAGTGCTGCCACACACTGAAAGAGTAAACACAAGGATCTGGCAACCCACAGATCTCCTCTCTGACATGATGGACTGGCTGAGCTTTCCAGCACTGGGCACAGAAAGCATTACAACATGAGTAAGATGCTTGAAAAGACATGGTGGATGAGCAGCATCTATAAATTAGAACAGATGCAGAATCACTGGCCGTTCAGATTCAAAATATGTTGCATAATATGTTGGCACAAAAAAACGGGGGCATGTAATTGAAATTTGATTGCTCGATGTCTGTCTCTCAATCTGTACCGACACATGTTAATTGACAGATGTTAGAAAAAAATGCGAGCTTAAGCTGTTATATAAATATGACAAACATTAATAAACTGTGTGGTTAAAATCAACATGCAGTGTAAATTGACCGACATTGGCACAATCTATCAATACATACTCTGAAATTTTTTTATATATATATATATATTTTATTTTATTTATTTTTTTTTTCAGCAAAATATATTAACATATATTAACAAAATATATTAACAGTATGGCATACAGTATATCAAATTAAAATATAAATATATAAAATATATATATATAAATAAAGCATTTACTTTTATGTTTATATTTTACATAGTAGGCCTATAATATATTTTGCATTACATTAATAATAAAAACATTTAAATAGTAATTTCTTTAAATTATAACAATTATTAAAATTAATAATTATGCTCTTCATATTACTGTAGCAATAATAATAATAATAAAATCAACATTTAATTTTGGACTTGTATACATTTAAATTACATTTTACATGATATATAATTAATATATTAATTATAATATATTTTCAAGTGTTAAATATATATATATATATATATATATATACATGTTTCAGTACAGATAAAAAATAAATCCATCTTAAAAACAAACACTTTAAATATTGTGGCACAATTTATTTTGAACGACATGAGTATGTTTGTGTGCATGAGAAAGAATCAATGACAGACACACTAAGAAAAAGGAAGAAAATAAGATCTTTCAAATGCAGAATGGATCAACGCTGGAAGGTAACCTGAATCTTCCCTCTTTACCCACCCTCCCATCCAGAAACCATGGCATTTTACCCCCTAATGTGCCAGGAATGCCAAAGTAGTTCTCTTTTTTGATTAAAACATATCTGTGTGGAGCTTGCTTATTTCACGATTGAACAAAACAGAATTATTAAAGCCAACTGACAGAAGCTAAGTGCACTTCCTGTTTGTGCACGTAAGTATCTGTTGATTTGTGCTCATTGTTGGGTTTCTGTGGACTTGCCCTTTGTCCTTGACAAAGCACACAATTCAACATTTCCATATTTGGACAACAGACGTGTTTTGGTGTTCACAAGTGGCTTGGGTTGGAATGCCAAGGCTGGCAGTGGATTCACACATCTGTGCTGGAGCTGATAGGGACATGCTAACACTGCCACATCACTCTGCTGCATTGTGTGTGCGAACATGTTTGTGTGTGGAGTGTGCTTTTAATTCTTTCATCTATTATGCCAGAGAGGCACATAGATGAGTGGCTGGGTTTAGGCAGGTCAAAACAGGATCAAGTTCACAATTATTGTAATGTTGAGCTCCTAGAAATCAAAGGCTTTTCTTGGCATATGGCATAGTCGACCGTAATTTAGAAAGAATGGTGTATATCTTTAGCTTACTTGACAATTAAAGTCACATTTAGGCTATTGATTCTTTATGATTTCTGAGATAATACTTCTTGATATTTGTATCATATAAACAGCTGCATATTGTATGGCTTCTCCTACACAGTAAGCTTGTTCGGTAGCGCACCTGGTACTGCACTGCACTTGCAATGTGGAGCGTTTGGGTATGGGTCCCTTAAATAAAGAGTCTGTATAAAAGAGCTTAAAGAACTTTTAATGGTAAAATAGTAAAATGGCATGCTTGCTTTAACAAAAGCGTTTTTATCTCACATTTGCTAGGGGTAACCCTAACGGTTAGGTTTACTGTAGGCAGGCACGTGCACAGGTAGGGCTCCCTTTTTGTAATTACACTCGGAAGTGCCCTTTTTTGGGGCAAGTTTTTTTTTTTTTTATAAATCAATGCTGTTGGTAACCCTGTACGTCTGTTTGTTTTTTAACAAATAATCAATCAATTAAATGCATTAAAAAGCATATCTCTTAAAACCGCTTAAACTGTCAGTCAAACTTCACAACTCCTCCCCCTGAGCGCACATCATTCAGAGTCATAGAGCAGAAGCAGATGAACGTCTTCATCTTGTAACAGTAAAATATCTTGTTGTTTGAATAAGTGCAACATTGTCGTTATGAAATAAACACTAGTATTTCTATAAAGGTTCATATAATGCATCACCACACCGGTGTGATGTTGACGTAATGTGAAGTCGTCGTTTTAATGATGGACAAATTCCACACATTCGCTTGTTAAAAAATGCATGTTCATCATCTTCATATAAAACTTAGAAAACTGCTTTTTACTGCCACTCACTGAAAAATTTCACTTGACCCCGTGCAATAATCAATGCAATATGCATCATTTTTGGATACCCAAAAGTACCCCTTTTTGGTCCATTTTTTTTACTTTATGAAGATGAACAGTGACTACTTGTAATTTATTGACAAATGGTAGCTTTCAGGGTTGGGTTATGTGCTCATAATGTGTAAAAAAAAACATTGTGCAAATAAAATTGTTGTGACTGTTTATTTTGAAAACTCAAACCACAACATATTTAATGCAATAATGAAAAATTACTACACGATATATAATTTAAATTAGAAAATGTTTGCATATTGATGCCAAAGATTTCTCATTTAAAGCAATCAAGGACCTTGACGTCAATAAGTAATGCTAAAGGGTCCTGAGCAAGCGTCAAGACATGATGGGGTGGGAGTGAGAATCTGTTGCGTCCTGAACTTCAGAAGCCATCACAACTTTCAAATAGAGAGCTCACCTTTTCTGCCAGCGCAAGAATAAACCTGGCCAAAAACGTACCTGGGTGCACTTTTAATAAAGCCTAATTTTCACACAATCATTTGAAGAATATCATGTTGTGACTTCAAAACAATATTAATGTGCTTAGATTTTTGAAAATGATGTTTTTGAATGTTATCATCACACGTATCAGATACATAACACATATATTAAATATCAGTTTTGCAACTATTACGTAAGTTGTTGGTCGACAGGATAGAGCATTAACTTTTAGCAACAGTCCCTATATATTTTAATTCTGAACCAGTGCAATGCACACAGTATCAAAGTGCCAGGGTCCACGTATTGAACCTGAGTTTTAGTGTCACGCAGTAGACATTGCAGCAAGGCACGTAAAAATGGTGTTACGCAAAAAGTGCACAGAAGTACATATTTTTATGAGACCAGGTTGACCAAAGCACTTACAAAAGTACACTCTTTTTTTCTCATTTTTTTTCTCTGATTGTCTCTTTTCCTCTAGCTTGTCTCCTAATCTTTGTTAAAATACTGTTGGCTGCTTACACTCATCGTAAGATGCTTTGGATAAAATCATCTGTTAAATAAACAAATGCAAATGATTCTGTCCTTATGCTGATATGAATTAAGAAATGCATGACATGACTTCAAACATTTCAAATTGTCTTATTGTTAAATTTATTTTCATTTAGTAGTAGAAGGTTGACATTGTCCTGACCCAGCCATTGGGACACTGTGAGGGATAAGAGTTCAGCATCTGACACACTACATCCTCCTTTCTTCTCCTGTCTTATCCTTCACTGTGTCTATAAAAATAATAACAAGGCCAAAAAATATAAACTGGGTTAAAGTTATTGTCCTTGTGCATCTGTTGACGTACGCACTGGCCTAATTTTTGAACACATCCATTTTTTGTTAATGTGCGTCTCTTACTCTCTTTGAGGAAATATTATCCATACTGAGCTGTTGTGTTGCATTAAGAGAGAGTCCAGATGGCAACTGATGCAGGGAACAACATCCCCCCTACAAACTAATGTCATTGTGCTGCAGGAAACCAATGATCCCTGACACATTTCACGTCATGAAAATGAGCTGAAGTTGGCTATTCTTTAACTCCTGTGGAGAGAATTTAGCGATACACATTAATTATCAAATGCCAAATTATTGCAAATATTAACGTATGCTAGAAGATTTTTGTTTTGCAGACATAAACTGGCCAAAATATAAGCAAATAAAGCATTTTTATTAGTATAACCAAGCTGACATAAAATAAAATGCATGCACTCACTCAAAACTTAAAGGACCTATCATTTAAAATCTGGGATTTTCCCCCCATTTAAAGATGGACAAAGCTGAAGGATTTTGAACCAGGTCCACAAACAAATAGTAAATTAAACACATAAATGCATGCACTATTAGGTCACTAATCATTATATATCTGTTTATATATATAGAGAGAGATAATATTAACTTATTAAATTCATTTTATTTTAATTAAACGCATCCCTCATGTTATTATACTGATAATATAACGTGTTATAAGGTGTTAAATAAGATATTTGCCAAATTGAATCTTGTCACCAGTGGCCTGAGACATTTGGACCTCACGGTACATGTCCCTTAAATCGATAATTTTGAAGCGCATACTCTTCAAAGACTTTCTCTCTGGTTTTGAATTTCTAAGAAATAAGTATAAAGCATTAAAAAAGCACCGAAGCGGATTGAGATTAATGAAAGTCTTGTTAGACTTCAAAGCCACCGCATCGGTTACAAAAATAGAGAGCAAAGACGGAAAGGCAGCTTCAGGTTCCCTCTGCGGCAGATGTCGTTAAGAGTCGTTTTGGACCCAAGCAGTCATATTCGAAAACAAAATGCTCATAATTAACGGGCTGCCTTTCATCACGAAAGAACATCAAACAACACACAACACTCTGCTGCTCCCAGGATGCTCTCGGTGTGTGAATGTCATTCTCCAGAGTCAACCCTTTAAACCCGCTCAAGATTCAACAACTAAACGCTCTCTTCATTAATCTTGATAAATGAAAGCATCTCCCGAAACCCTGACCTCTCTTTAGAGAATGTTTCAAAATGCTGATGGATCACTCTTGTTACTGATGCATTTGTTTACTGTAAAAACGCTGAGCCGACAAAAAGAAAGGTAAAGGAACGCAAATCTTTTAAACCACTGCCATTACTTACTTACTCTTGGACGGGTCGTCCTGTAGACAGTCCCTCAGTTGGTCTCATCGTTTTCAAATTGGAGTAAAATTATTCTTAACTTCTTTATCCCATTAATGCGTCCAGGATGACGCTGCAACACGATGCACATGCCGTTTACATGTAACCTTATTTCTGCTTTGCTTTGCACGCAAAGTTTAATGGAACTTCCATTGTTCCACAACAAAGTTGTTTGTATTGACCTCTTTCTCAATTTAATTTTGGTTGAAAATAGATTGTCATTGCTGTTCGTGCTTTGAGTAAATATGAAAAGACGATCGGTTCACATGCCGCTTGAACTTGAGGTGCTGTCTTGACACGTTAAACTGTATTTGGATTTCTTAAAAAGGACAACATCTGAAAGCGGAGACATTGTTTCATACCAGAAGTAAACTGCTCTGTCTTGTTCTTCAGTATTTTGTCAGCTTCCTCTTAGCTCTGTGATGTGCTTTTTCTCTGTGTGAGAACATGATGTGTGGTGTGAGAGCAGCATGGCTTATCGGACATAGCAACAGTTACTAAAGAGAGCAGGTTTTTGAAAAGGGAAAGTTGTGTGCCTGTTGCTAAGCATCAAAGACTTAAGATGGTGTACTGCTTATGAATGGGAGAAAGTGCAGTATATAGCGGAAGAGCCCTGCTTTCTTTGTCTTCTATCTTTCCACCAAAGCATTTTTTCCAGTCAGTGTTCTGAGATGCACACATATGTGCATTGGCTGTTCTTCCCTGAAAAATTGTGTAAAAGCATTAGAGCATTTATCAATGTGTTTTTATTGATTGATTGAAGCCTTTATTTGTCACACACACTGTTGCATGTGGTGAAATTGGACATTGGTCATTCCAAATATTACATACATTCATGCTTCAATTAAAGTATATATATACCTATATAATATATATATATTATACTACGGGGCCGTTGAATGCTTGAATCTGATTGGCTGACGAACGTTCTGAGGTGTGCAATTATTTTCAGG
>JAUCMU010000791.1:0-10709 GCA_032275025.1 Enteromius treurensis | reverse complement strand
AAAACAGGTGTGTAGAGGAAAGTGCTGAGCGCACTGATTGCAACTAGCAGCAGCTGAAAAATTAATGAAGAGACAGGCAAACAAAAAAAACACCAGAGAGAAAATTAAATCAAACCCGGCTCATGACATATACATCTACACAAACATACAAACATATTTACAGCTGAAGAAATGTAAGACGCATCATGTCCTGGCCAAATTCCTACTGGCCCTCGTTTATCATGGCCTCCCAATAATCCCTATCCATTGATTGGCTGTATCTCTCTCTCTTCTCCACCTGTAGCTGGTGTGTGGTGAGCGCACTGGCACTGTTGTCATGTCGCTGCTGTCGCTTTATCCAGGTGAATGCTTTACACAGTAAATTCATTCATGTCATTAATTCATTCAATCATACTAGAATTTAATGTATCAGCAGAAAAAGACAAAGTGTATAAATATCAAGATTTACCTGAGCTGCCATTTTGCAATCTAGATTAAGTAATTTATAAATGACAATATAGTTTGCAATACATTTACGGGTAGCCATTTTTTTTTTTTGCTTTGTCAGAGCCAAGGTCGTGCATGTATCATATTTTAGGATGCTTTAATTGTTTAGGGGCATTCTTTGTTTCTTCCCTCAAAACAATAGCTTATTTTCAATGTTTGTCATGTTGTTTTTCCCAGTTGATCATAAAACTCTTTTAATATTTTTAAAGGAAAGCCTTTTGCATTATTTACAAATTTCAGAAATGTTTGTCTTATTTCTTTTGTTCTCCATCCATAAATTAATGGGTGAAAGAAACATGTAAAAAATAAATATACAATGCTTATAAATACATGGATGCTTGAAATGTTATTCTGTATGACAAAAAAACAGTCAGTGCAGACATCAAACTAAATGATAAGACAATTACGTGGGTAATGTAGGTGTTCAAGGCCTTCATGTGAGCTTTTCCAGATTTTAACACAGAGGTAAAAACTACAATATAGGAAAGAGAAATTAGCGTCTACTTCTGAAGTTTTTCAAACTGTTTATTTTTTTTTATTTTTTATTT
Source organism: Enteromius treurensis (assembly GCA_032275025.1). Lineage (NCBI taxonomy): Eukaryota > Metazoa > Chordata > Actinopteri > Cypriniformes > Cyprinidae > Enteromius > Enteromius treurensis. The sequence continues at coordinate 9,675 of JAUCMU010000791.1, read as the reverse complement.
TAGTTTAAACGTCTCCAAGTCAATATATTCTTCAATATATTATTTCTATATAGCTGCAGTAGATATATGACAATAAATAACATTACTCGTTAATCTGTGCTCCGACATTGCTGAAACCTTGTGTATTTTTTAAGCTAAGATGTGTTGTCTTACTTGTGAAATTTTAATGGAAGCTTCACACATATCCTAGTCCCTAAATACACAGTGTTGTGTTCCCATGAGTCTGTGTGCTACTCCCATCTCCACGGCCAGATCAATGCACAGGCTCTATATGGCGGGGGCCCCCAATTGGTCAAATGAAAGAAAAAACTTAATATCCATTGGATTAAAATAAACATTTAAATAAGCGTACGCTGTTTGGGTGAGGCAAATCCGCCTTTAGTATATAAATGTCAGACGCACTTCCAGTGTTGCCAACTTAGCGACTTTGTCGCTAGATTTATTTTTTTCTAGCAATTATCGTCAGTTTTATTACTGTAATCATTTAATAAATGAGACCTCTGCATTTGATAAATAAACAGTTTAATCTTGTTTTTAAACATTACCATCGCTCTGTTCTCCTATTTGATAATGTTTAGTGCTTTGCTACAATCTGTATTGTTAAAAGCGCTATATAAATTAAAATAAAAATAAATATAAAAAGTGATTGATTGATTGATTGATTGACTTTAGTTTTTGTACCAGTGGTAATTGTTTTCCAAGCGTGTAACTTAAGTTATGTACTCTCTGAGTTTCATAATTTCCAGCTGAAGTCCCTCGTTGTGTCCACCAGAGGGCACTCCACCCAAAAATTCACCCACAGTCACGAACTCTATTTCCCATGATTCATCCCTGGACTGATTACACTCACACCTTGACTAATCACACACACCTGCAGCTTGTCACCACATCCACACATTCATTATGTCCTGCATAAAAGCCAGAATCAAACACTCACTCACTGTGAGACCTTGTTTCACCAGTGTTTCAATTCTAAGAGTTCTTACCCATGTTTCTTTTCCCGTTTGTAATCTTGGACTGTTTTTTGGTATTGTGATTGTATGCTGCCCGCCCAAATTCCTGCCTGTTTCTTCGACCCTGATTCTGCTCTGTCTCCATTGTTATGATACAACTTTTTAAAAAAGCTTGCAAATGGATCTGCATGTCTCCGCCCCCTGCGTCACAGAAGACCTCACCGCCACAGGATCCAGCACCTTCGGCCAGAGACGCTTGCCAGGTACGGGCCTAGTCAGGCTCATCCTTGTAAGACGGACGCAGCCCGCATCACAGGACAAAATGCCCGCCGACCTCTATCCACTGCACAAGATGGTCGCCACTCCAGAACCACAGTCCAAGATGGCCGCTCAGGTTCCGCCAGTGGCTGCACAACCTCCAGACCCAGTCATTTGCACCACTGAGCCCTTGCCTTGCCCTGCCACAGCTATGGAGACCGTTGAACACTAATTCCAGTTACCCATGGATTCCGTTCCGCAGTCACAGCCAGGAGAGCCATTCCAGAGTTCCGTTCCACAGTCAAGGCCAGGAGGTCTGTTCCCTAGTCCTGTTCCCAAGTCACGGCCAGGACAGCCGTTCCAGTTCCCTGCGGATTCCGTTCCGCAGTCCCAGCCAGGAGGGCCATTTCCTAGTCCTGTTCCCAAGTCACGACCAGAAGTGGTCTGCTCCGTCCCGGTCAGAGGGGCCGCCATTGAACCATCATCCAGTCCTGCCACGGCTATGGAATAAGATCCTGTCATGTCAAGTCACGGCCATGGAGGCCGTTGAATTCCTGCCCTGATTCAGCCATAAGAGCTGCCATTAGCCTCTCGTCCTGCCCTGTCACAGCTATAGAAGCTATTGAGTGGACATCCTGCCCTGTCATGGCCACAGAGTTCGTTGAACACGCGTTCTGCTCAGTCATGGCCAGAGGAGTCGTCATGGGGTCCCCATCCTGCCCTGATCAGATCATGGAGGCCGTTCTCAAATTTGTAAACTGCCCTGCTCTGACCACGAAGGCCAACCTCGAACTCTTGTCTTGCCCTGTTCTGGTCATAGAGGTCGTTCTCAAACTCTCATCCTGCCCTGTTATGACCGCAGAGAGCACCTGCGACTTTTCCGCCTTCTCAGTTTCAGCTCAATTATATCTCTATGCACTCTCTCACAGTCATGTCTGCTCTGTCCTGGTTTCCTGCGCCGCCCTGGAAGGTGTGTGTCCTGTTTCTGCCTGCTCCGCCTGGGCCCACCTACAAGCTCGAAGCAGGTACTGTCTTGGCCACAGAGCCCATAATTAACTTCTTTATACTCTCCATTCCATTTTAGTTGTTTCCTCCCTGGAGGGCTGTGATCCTTCCGGCACTCTCTGCACCATGCTGGAAGGTGTCTGTCCCAGCGTCTCTGCCACTCACTCTGCCCTGGTGGGCGTGTGTCCTGTCTCTGATGCCTGTTTCACCCTGGAGGGCATTTCTGCTGCCTGCGCCCCCCTGGATGGTCTCTGTCCTGCCTGCTCCGCCCATGACATTCTATGAACTCCACGCAGATACTATCTTGGCCTCAGAGGCCATAATTGAACTCTTTGTGCTCTTCGTTCCAGTCCCACCAGCTCCATCCTGGAGGGCATCTCTGCCATCTGCTCCACCCAGGAGGGCGTCTCTGCTGCCAGAGATGTTGTGTCCACCAGAGGGCACTCCAGCCAGAACTTCACTCACAGTCACAAACTCCATTTCCCTTGATTCATCCCTGGACTGATTACACTCACACCTGGACTAATCACACACCCACACACTCATTACACCCTGAATAAAAGCCAGAATCACACTCACTCATCGCAAGGTCTTGTTTCTCCCATGTCTTGTTTTCCCGTTTATGATCTTGGACTGTTTTTTGGTATTGCGATTGTTTGCTGCCTGCCCCGATTCCTGCCTGTTACTTTGACCCTGAATCTGCTCTGTCTCCGTTGTTCTGATTGCCGGTATTTTGACCTTGTGTAATGGTAAGTTAAATGGTAAGTAATGGTAATGGTAAGCAAAAGGTAAGTTTTGACAATTTATTGAAAGAAACAAGTGAAAAGGCAGTTCAGATCAGCTGGTAGTTCTTGTGATAGTCAAATGAGGCGCTGAGCGATCTCCCGATCGCGCCTCCTTTCAATCCCTTGAGTGCTCTCCTGAACTTGATATCCTTTTCCAGGTGGTAAGTGAAAGAAGCGATCTCCGAGTCGTTTAATCCTCTTTCCTTGTACTCCTCTCTGATACAGGTGGTTGAGTGCTTGGAGTGAGCAGGCGTGAGACGTTCTTTGGAGACAGGTGAGTGCAGCAGATGAGTACACACAGGTAAGTATTAAGGTAATCTCGCGTGAGAGTGGTGAAGGAAGATCGCTGAGAGATCGGTGTGCTCTGTGAAGATGAGTATCATGGTAAGTGACAATCCAACTCCAATGAGCAAGCTTTCTCCCTAGAGCAGGTGATAAAGTGGAGTTCCTTGGTTTATTGTAGCAGTTCAGACTGTAACTCAAAACGTGATGACAGAGACAAAGAATCCATGACAACACATTCAAGTAATGCATAAGGTAAGTTTGGGTGGATGTTACCTTGATCTTAGCCGATGAGTAACTTTTGAGGCTGAGCTTTTAAGCACGCTCAGCAGGCTCAGGTAATCAGGTGATTGAGAGCCCGGTGGCGTGATACCTTGCTTGTCTGACTACTCAATAAAGCTTGCAAATGGATCCAAATGTCTCTGCCCCCTGCGTCACAGTGAGAGAGACTTCTGTGAAAAAGAAATTGATCTGCGAGAACAAGTAAAAAGTAGCAAAATTTTATGAGAAAACATATTGGGTTATGCACGTAACCAAGGTTTCCTAAAGCCTGAGACACACTGCATTATTTTTATCTGTCCTAAAAAAGCGTATAAAATTTTACCATATATTTTTTGTGAAACATGAAGGATTATTATTACTTTTTCAAAAAAAAAAAAAAAAATCATCACAAAGAAGGAAAGGTCTCTTGTGATGCCCATGAGTTCAAGTCATTATGGTACACTGTTAAAAAAATCCGTAAATTTAGGGGTCCTTTTACCGTGGATTTGCAACGGATTCGCTCCGTTTTGCGAAATACGCAAGGCAGTATGGGTAGAATTTTCTCCCCCAGCCAGAATTTCCCGACGCCATTACACTCAGTGCGGTCAGTGCCTGCCTAAAGTTCTGCGAGTCACATGGAAAGTTGGATACAGGTTGGTTGTGTGTAATGAGAATAGGAATGGAGTGCCACCTCTCAAACAAAATATATTGAGTTAAACATGTTAAACACATGATAAGCACGTTTTCTGCTCATTTACGTCTGCATGGCGGGCGTTCTGTTCTGGCACGCCTAGCCGGACAGTCGCCTTTTCGCCATGAAAAGTAGGACAAATTATTAGTAGGTTAATTTTGTCTCGAAGGTTTCTAGGTTTTTAGCAGCATTCCAACCGGAGCTATCGTAAGTACCGGTATGTCAAAAGCCCGTTTTTTGTTCCCTCTCGTACATTAAATTGGTCTCGATAGGCAGTTGGTAGTCGTGTGCGTTTCATGTCGACATCTGAATGTGTGGACGTTTGCTGCTAGCTGCGTTAGCATTAGCCAGCCGCCTGCGCTTCATAAGTTCGTCAAACGCCTATTTTTTTCCTCCTCGTACATGAAATTTGGTCTCGATAGTCAGTTGGTAGCCGTGTGTGTTTCATGGTAACATTTGAATGTGTGCGTTTTGCGTTATTTTGAAGCGTGGGTGGACGACGGCCCGTTTGCCCAGCAAAAGTTCACGTTAGCCCATAAGTTGAGTGTGCGCGTGCGTGTGTGTGTAATTTAGCCACGTGTGTGTATTGTTATAGCTCGCTGTGTTACGTTAGCATACAACTGAAAATGGCAATAATTACAAGGGGTGATGATTAAGTAGAGATCTAGAATCAGATTTCCCCTGTGCATTATAAGACTTTCCATTCCCTAAAGTGAAAAAAGCAGCGAGGAAAACATTGCAGCCCAAAGAGTGGCCCATGCAGCCCAAAGCATATTGCTTATTTGAAGGTATCTGAAAAGTGAATGTGCTTCACTGTGCTGATCTGAATTTGTTTTCATATTGATTCTGTCTATCCTTCACTTGGCAAATTCAATCGCTTAAAAATGTTGACTTGTAACATTTGTGGCTTTAACGCCCGGTCTTCGACTGATTACTTGAAACACTGCCGAACACACAGAAATAATAATAATGTATTTTTTTTATGTGGCCATAGGGATTGCAGAAGGAAGCTTAACACATACAGTAGCCTTGCTGTGCATATGTCACGAGCACATGTAGACAGAAGGAGCACACAAACATGGAACCGTAATGTGTCTGTACAGTTAAAGTGCTCGTTTAATTTTTGCAGCAGTGAATACCGGTATGCTGATCTTAAAACTTTAAAGTGTCATTTGAGTAGTCACATAGATGAGGGTTTGACTGTAACATGTCCCTTTGATGAATGTTCTAAGACATTCAATGTAAAGTCATCCTTTTTAACGCATATTTCCAGATACCATAAAGGGTGGGATGTTACCAAGATAGCCCCAGTTCATATATGTGAATTAACAGAACGGTCTTTCCAAGGTGAAGGATCACATATAGAACCTGTAGAACCTGAAGAACCTGAAAGTTTTAACATTGATGCAGAACAAAGTGACAGTTTCTGCAGTGAGCATGTGAAAGACAACTTCACAGAGAGTCTTGCTCAGTTTTACTTGGGTTTACAGGCAAAATACTTGGTCCCAGCCTCCACAATAACAGAAATAGCAAATGAAATGAGAACTATAAGTGATATTCAACAGGAATATACTGTGGATGCACTAGCCCGTGAACTGGGTCAGTATGGTATTCCAAAGGAGACTGTAACATCTCTTGGGAATAGTGTATACGAGCAGAGCCCTATGCACAAGGCATTACATGAAAAGGGTCATTTAACTACGCAACACAAGAGGCTGAAATATTACAAGTCACACTATGACTATGTTGAACCTGTTGAAGTCTTTCTTGGACGCAATCGCAGTGGCCAGAAGAGGCACTATCATTACATCCCAATACTGGAAACCCTCAAAGTAATTCTGAAACGGCAAGGTTTAGATCAGCACAGTCCTAGTTCAAATTCTGATGTACTCTGTGATGTCACTGATGGGTGGGCCATCAAATCCAATGCCATGTTTTCCTCAGACCCAGACAGTTTAAAGGTAATGCTCTTTCAGGATGCTTTTGAGGTGGCTAATCCACTCGGATCTGCCAAGACAAAGCATAAAGTATTGGCTGTCTACTTCACACTAGGAAATTTTCATCCACACCAACGATCAACTGTTGATCAGATACAGTTGGCATTACTCTGTGTAGAGAAAGATTGCAAATACTTTGGAATGGATAAGATTTTCAATAAGCTAGTGTCAGACTTGTGTGAGCTGGAGGAAAGGGGCATATCTTTCAATGGAAAGATATATAAAGGCACTGTTGCGTGCATAATGGGAGATAATCTGGGCTCCCACATGATTGGTGGCTTTACAGAAAATTTCAGCACAGCTCAGTATTTCTGCAGATACTGTTTGGCAACAAAGAGTGAATTTCAGTCAAACCCTCTCACAGTTTTCACTCATAGAAATCCAACTGATCATAATGAGACTGTGCGGTTTCTGGAAAGTAACGATGAAGTACACACTCATCACGGTGTTAAATGTGACAGTGTTTTCAACAAACTATCCAACTTTCATGTGTGTCAGCCAGGCTTACCAGCTTGTTTAGCTCATGATCTGTTTGAGGGGGTAGTAGATTATGATTTGGCATTGTTTTTGCAGTTCTTAATCATAACGCAAAAGTGGTTCAGTTATGAGGTTCTTAATGAAAGAATCAAATCATTTCCTGGTGAAAGCAGCGACAAGCTAAACACTATTCCCACTACAGGAGCAAGGCTTGGAGGGCATGCAGCTCAAAACAGGTGGCTTTTGAGATTCTTGCCTGTTTTGGTGCATGACACAATTGAAGATGCTGATAATGAAGTATGGGGACTTGTACTACTTCTAAGGGAGCTTGTTGAATTTGTCTGTGCACCTCGGCTCTCAGAGTCGCAGATTGCTTTCATGAAGGGACTGATTGAGCTGTATGTGGAATTGAGGAAAGAGTTATTTCCAAGAGTTCAACTTAGACCGAAACACCACTATCTGCTTCACTATGCACACTTGACTTTACAATTTGGCCCACTCATATATACTTGGACAATGCGCTTTGAATCAAAACATTCTTATTTTAAAAGATGCATTAGGGCAAGTAAGAACTTCATAAATGTAACCAAGTCTCTGGCTGAACGGCACCAGTTGCTTCAGGCTTATCAGTCTTGTGGTACCTTGTTTAGTCCCCAGGTTCATGTCTCAGACTCAACACGGTTCTATCCAGAGCTCTATGACCAGAACATAAAGACAGTGGTTGAAGAATTTGATTTGAACTCAAGTAACTCAGTTGTCACAGAGAGAGTACAGGTTAAAGGCACTACATATGCAAATGGAATGCTGGTCTTACTGAGCTATGCCAAAGGTCAACTGCAGTTAGGACAAATAGCAAGCATTTTTGTAAAAAATGAAACTACTGTCCTACTTTTGCTTCGAGGGAAAACTGCCAGGTGGATACCTGAGCTTGGACTCTATGAACTTAATGAAAATGCTTCTGACCTGTTCATTTGCCATGATTTGAACAAACTTGATGATTATCATCCACTTTATTCTTACCAGAGAGGTACTCGGTGGCTCATTCCTCTTAAACACACACCAACATGGAACTTGTGAAAAACTATGTCAAGAAAGCAATGCCATCGCTCAGTAGCGATCAGATGGATATACTCATGGCTAAACTGGAGGAATTAGGAGTGCTCTCTGTAGATGACCTGAGCCTTGTGGACCCGGAGGATATTAAAGACACTCTGCCATTCATTCAGTGCAAAAGATTCGTCAGAGCTGTCAAAGCATTGGAAGCAGGTGAGTTTTTGCCCCTCTGTTTTAATGCAAGTTTTCTGAAACTACAAAGGTTTATTCAAAAAATGCAAAAAAAGGTTGCCATCAGCTGTACATGGCAATAACTACCCTATAATTGGTTTTCATAATTAGGTCCATTTGTATTCCTGGTGGACCCAAACTGGACATTGAGGACCAATGTATTAATTGATTCGTAACAATCGTGATGGAGATGTTTGTCATGTCATCCATAGATTCACAAGCTCCACCGCAGTTCACCAGGCCTGGCCCCTCATCAACACCTGAGCCACAGAGGTTTCAGCTGCCCTCAACACCACCTGAGACAGCCGACTACCCATCCCAAGACACATATTCTGTACCATGGCACAAATTTCCCTCAAAACTCATGGATGAGTTGCGTGAAAAGAAGTACATAATGGGGAAAGATAGACGAGAGATGGTTCGGATCGTGGCTGAAGATTACATCCATAAACACCCAGGAAGACCTGGTAGACAAAAGCTGAGGGAACTCGCCAGTATGATTGTAGGACAATATCCTGCCTCCTTCAAGCTGACAGAGCCGTTTGGAAACAAACCTTTTGCAAAAGATGGTTCTGAAACTCTCTTTCGTCAGCTGGAACACAGAATTGAAAATATGAAGAGGCCACAAAGCTCACTGAAGAGGCGAGCTGGGGGTGAAAATTCAACCAAGAAAAGGCCAAGTAATTCAGATCTGTATGGATGTGTGGCGTGGGATCCAATCATTGAGGGGACTGTGTGTAGAGAAGACCTGCTGTCTAAACGAGATGACTTGAAACGTGCCTTTCAAACCCGGGATCTTCAGGTGGGTCTGCAATCATCCATTACAGATACAGAAAGCTTTATTAATCCCTGAAGGGCAATTCTGTTTCTACAGTTTGACTAACTGTTTGACTGTTTGTCTAACTGCCTCATATCTTTAGGAGTCATCTGTTCGAAAATTGATGAGTGAAACATATCCCATTCAGCGTGAAATCCTCAACGATGATACCCCTATTGCCGTTGTAAAGGACGAGTGGCCGTTCCTGTTTGAAGTTCCTCACATGTTTGATCATGCATCTAAACTCCTTGGCTTCTCTGTACAAAACAAGCTGGCACAGGTGTGTTGTTACTGTTATTATTATGATTGTGCTGTGCAGCTCCATATGGAGAGAATTTTGTCTTTTATTAATCAATCAAAAAAAGATTTGCAACCAAAAAGAGAGTTGAGACCAAAAAAGATAAATTGGCAACCAATCAAATAGAATAAATTGGATGAACAATCAAATAGAATATATTTGAGACCAAAAATCAGGAAGTGGCAACTAGGGCTGCACGATATTGGGGAAAAATTACATTGCGATATATTTTTTCCTGCGATATATATATTACAATATGTACAAATGTATTTATGTTCATCAGCATCATCCTTTTTGTATCCAAAATAAGGGCTACACAATAATCATTGTGTGATATGTATTGCGCATCTTGTCAGTAAAGCCAGTTTTTAAGCAGTAAATTCCATCAGATGTGTGATCTTACATTGAGCCGCATTCACTAGGCAGAGCAGTTGTGCACGGCAGTGTTGCCAACTTTTTTCAATGAAACGTAGCTAAAGCCAGCTTGAAAAGTCACTAGATGTCGCTAGATGACGTCATACGTCAATTTGCATATTCATTACGTCAGTGCGTCATATTATCTTGCTT
>JAUCMU010000790.1:0-10711 GCA_032275025.1 Enteromius treurensis | reverse complement strand
GCAGCTTTTCACATCAGAGCTGTGAGTATAAATTTCAGCTTACAAATACAAATATTAATTTTACAAGTTCTCACATTAAATTAGCATGCTCTCGAGTTTTGCTACTGTTTTACCTTCATATAAAACTCTCTGTCGTGGTCAACCACTGGTGAACTTCGAATTATAGCTTAGTTCTAACTTGGAAGGTATTATTTGATACCCCAGTAGTTTTATATTATTCACTGTAAGGCAAACCAAGATGGGATAAAATTGTATTGTTGCTACCAAAAACATCATTACAATTTACATTTTCACGTGAACTATAACTTATAAGTGTTTTTAGCACATTGTGTACCAAATAGGAACTTAAAGGGTTACTCCACCCCAAAATGAAAATACTGTCAATCACTTACCCCCATGTCGTTCCAAACCAGTAAAAGCTTAGTTTATCTTCGCAACACAATTTAAGATATTTGAAAATTTAAAAAAAAATGTGAGGCTTGTGACTGTCCCATTGACTGCCAAAAAAAAAAAAAATGAAAGACTCCATCTGAATGCTCCAGCTGCCATTATTGGTTCAACCGTAATATTATGAAGCTACAAGAATACTTTTTGTATGGAAAGAAAACAAAAATAAAAAAAAAAGTTTATTTAGTGATTCGGCACCGTAAAGTCATCCAGCACATTACATATGCGGTTCTGTGTTAGACGCAATGAAAAGATATGTCTCGTTCATGTATTTATGCTTTGATTTGTGCAAACAGTGTATCTTTCCAAATAATGGCCATCACATTATTTTTCTTTCCCTAGAAACAGAATTCTTGTATCGTCACAATATTATGGTTGAACCACAGGTGGCAGATGGAGCATTTTAGATGTATTTAAATTGTGTTCAGAAGATGAACATGGGGGTGAATGATTAATGACAAATTTTTCATTTTGGGGTGGAGTGACACCTAAAGGACCCAGTTTAATGCAACGATTGAACACAACAGATGACGCACTGACAAGGCAAACAAAAATGTTTAACATCCACATCAAACATTTTAGATGAACAGTGTGCTGCATTTGACATATTCCAGGCAGTCAGAAGTTTTCGATTCATTGTACACCTTACGTGTTCCAAAAAAAAAAAAAAGGTTGGCACTGAAATTCTGGCACAGAGTTGCAGCAGGTTTCTGGAACCAGAGGAGGACGCGAGTGATGATGAGATGATGAGATCTGATTGGTGTGTTCGAGTTGTTTAAGCGGTGATTACAGCTACGGCTTCTGAGCTTAATGCAGTAATCCTTGGAACTTTGAAGGTTTGGCACTTTGATGCCACGTGATCCTCACTCGCCTCCATAGCATAGTCTGAATGTGTTCATGTGTGAAAGTGTGGGAGTCTGAGATCACTCAGGTGCCAAGTGTACAGATGTAGTGCCTAAAATCAGACTTATACAGCATCTTATTCTGCTAAACCACAATTAGTTCATCCCTCCATTCTGACAATCCAGCAATATCCCTGTAATTCCAACCTTGAGTCATCTCACCAGGAAATGACCATAACCAACTCTATTTCATAAACATGAACAAAATCATTTTGCCACAATGGTTGGTTCCTTAATTATCCAGACCCTTCTGCGACCCCCTTCTCCTCTTGAGAGCATCTTGAAGGGCCATCCCGTTAAAAACAGGGGTTAAACACCCAATTTTAACCTGGGACGTTTGACTCTACCTCCTGACTGGACATAGACATCAAGCTTATGAGATAATCTGCCATGCCTACACATCCATGGCCGTTCCTCAGGGCTGACCCAACCAGATGTTGGCATCTTCTTGCCCCATGTCCTCTTCCTCCTCCTCCTCCTCCTCCTCCTCTAATGGCTCATGGGTCCTGAGGGCGAGCTCACGGAGGAAGTCAGGTTCATGAACAGAGTTCTGGGAGGTGGACTTGAGGCCGATCTTTTTCTTAGTGAGATGAAACTGGTCACGAATGAAGTTGTAAAAGTCATACTCGTACTTCATCCTTTGGTAAAGCACCTGTAGGGCCTCTATAGTGGGCATATGCTTCTTCACTGTGCCTGTAAGGTTCCCCATCTTCCAGAATGCTGCAGAGAAATCAGATTTACAAAACTATGAGCCACAGAGAAAATTGCAGTGTGCAATTCAAGATCGTTTGGAACATGCTTCATTCATTATTGTTTTAAAGCTGATGTGCATAACGAGTTTCATGAAATCTTTCCAGAAGATAATGAAAGAGTATTTTAATTATTTTTCTTCATCCAAATATCATTCATATTTGCATTCACATTTCTTTTTATTTAGTTTCCCACAAGATTTTGAGGTAATTGAATAAAACACACCTGGACTCTTGTAGATGCTTAGGACATCACTGAAGTAGTGAGGTAGGAGTCTCTCCAGCAGGAGCAACACATCCTCTAGTTCTTCCAGAATTCCCACAAGTAGGAAATTCTCTATAACGTTTTGTTTGGCCCTCTCCACAGCCCAAACACCCGGCTCCCTGAGGCGGACCAAAGAAAACAGCTTAAACATTTATTTGTGAAAAGAATACAAGATCTTAAAAGAATTGTCCACCCAAAAATTTGAATTTTCCCATGTTTTTTTTTTTTTTTTTTTTTGTAACGTAAACAAGTACGTTTGGAGTAAACAACTACAATTTAGTTTTTTGGGGAGAAATATACCATTGAGCCTGTGAAAGAACAGAATTGGAACAAAATATGCATGATTACAAAACAGCTGTTTATAATCATCACAGAAAAAAAATTTGCATGTATTTACTTTTAATATATATATATATATATATATATATATATACACGTGATTGTGATTGTTTTTGCTTTGGCCACCAACATTAATACGTAAAGAGTGATGGGACATAATTACCTGCACTGAGGGTGTTGTCCACAAAAATATGGAACGATGTAGAAGAGACGTGGGTTAGAGCACTCTGGGTAGTTCTCCATGATGCAAACATTAATGTCCTGCAGTGGAGAAAAGGGGAGTTAGATCCTACAACCAAAAAAAAAAAAAAAAAAAACTGAACAAAAAATAAATCAAAATTGGCAAACTGAAAAAAAGCTCGAAATGTGCTCATAAATCATAGAAACATTGGTGTTCAATGGATTATACGTTTAGATACTGTACTGTATTGGCCACTAGGGGGAACCACTTACACAAGCAATGAACCACAGTCTTCTGAAAGTACTATTGGTGAACTTTTATAAACACAGACTAAACAGGACCCAATGCATTAACAGAAACAATGCTGTAACACTTTATGTGACACAAAAGCTTTAATTACACCGGGAAAGATTAGATGGGAAAATATGAAAAGGCAATGCACCCACACTAAAAAACAAACAACAGGGGAGGCCTGGTGTATTTTGTTCCCAATTTATGCAACAAAAAGAAACCAGACAAGTTAAAGAAGGCAAGAGATCAAAACACATACTTTCTACCTCTCCCTTGTTTAATTACCAAGATTACAATATGATAAGTCCTCAGATAACAACATGGATAGGAATAAAAAATATTATCTGGACAAACAAAGGAGATAGGAAAGATGTGAAATCAATAAGAATATGCAGTTTCTTCAAAATAACGCAGGCAACAATGCTGTAATGATACTTGTTGAAAATTAAACAAACTGATTACATGCTGCAAAGAACATGGTCAAGATAACACTTCTTGGAAAAGAGGGCGATCTGTCAAGTTAACAGCCTTGTCTTTAACTTGTGCACAAGAGAGGTTAAGTAAAGACCACATAGCCACGAGGCTCCAGACACCATGCACTCCTTCCCTTTCATGAGCCCCAGGTGGGTGCCTAAGAGCTGGGGGGAATCACGTGCAAGCTGTGGGTCTTGAAGGAAAGAGCCGTCATGCTGGCAGGTAGAAAAACATACTCTGAGTTATTTCAGCGTTAATCTTTTATAGTAGAATGCCCTTTACACATGACAAGTACGAGCTGATACGTGAACATTATTTCTCTGCCCTTTTATTAAGCCCCAATTCGAGAAAATATGGTAAATATGACCAGTACATGTTCTTAAACAAACAAACAAGATAGATAGATAGACAGACAGATGGATTGAGATGTTTGCTTAAAAACATTTATCAGCTATAGATAAGATTGTATTACAAAGACATTTATATTTCACATTCAATTCAACTCTGAGAAGTTCTCCTTCCCAACTTAATCGGATTTCTCTAACATATCCTTCACCTATCCTTCAAGTTAAGTGTGGTTGTGAACTAGAGCAAAGAGAGCAGATTGCTGCGTTTAACTAGCTTTCGCTGTACTATGAGCGTGTTCATTTGTGGACAATATCAAGCTAATGCATTGGCGAGTCCATCAAAGCAGTGGAGCTCCAGGAGGGCCAGTTCCTTTAACAATACTCACTCTGTGTGTATCTGAATAGAGCCGAAAAGCCAAGAGCGCATCAATGTCCTTTCATCCGCATCCCCACTCCGCCCCAGCGGAGACACATACAAACTCTGACGGATATGCACTTTGAACACACGCATGTGAATGCTGAAACACAAACAAGTTATGTTCCATTTGGTCTTCCGTTGACTTTTTGGAATACAAAAAAAGAACTGATTTAAGCACAAAAAGCCAGATGGCTAAAAGGGCAAATGTCTGCAGAGAACAAAGGGAACAGAAATGTCATCCTCGAACAGATCACCAATTACACAGCAACTTGGAGAACAACCTACTCAATTCCTGAAGAGATAATGATGGCTTAAAGCTGTGCCACACCACTTTTAAAACCAACAATTAAAACCAAATTCAATGAGGGGGAAGATACTGTTCGTTATACTGTTCAGTTCTAGTCTGTTTGTGTGTATATATATATATAAAATTAATTATAAAGTTCCAGCAAATTATGCTTCTGGCAAACGTCCCGAGCCGTAAAAGCTTGCAGTCTTTCACACACAGTCTCTTTCTCTCTCTAAAAGAGGACCCACTTCAGCTCAGGTGACACACTTATTTGGCCTTGTGTTCTTTATTTCACTAAGCACCTAGGAACACAGCCATGGCAATTTACGTCTAAACTACCTCCAGATGAACGTCACCCCTCAACATGCTCTTTGCTTGATGTGAAACAAAGCATTTCTGTGTATTCGCTCTAGAAAAACCTACAAAAAACGCAAATAATAAATAATGGGACTTACACAAGTCGTTTTTGACTGATCACTGTTTGAGCAAAGCAGAAGATTGACGAGACAAGATGAGACGATATGATACAACAGGAGACAAGTCGTCAGTCTGCCACGGAACTGAGAACCTGGATGAGTTCCACTAATAGTGGCAATTTCCTGGCTATGCGTGTGCAGACACACACACACACACGGTAAGTGTTTTCAGTCATTAGTAAACATAGGCAGTACAATCCTACAGCTTTAAAGGTCAGCACACAAAAGCGGGTGAGACTGATCAAATGTGACAGTAAAGACATTTATAATGTTACAAAAAAATGTATATATCATATAGTTACTTATCATTTGAGCTTTATATTCTTCAAAGATCCAGTTGTGCAAAGATCACACTTTATTATCACAGGAATCACATTTTATAAATTATTTTAAATACTGATAAGATTTTACAATATTGCTATTTTGGGTGAGCATTAAAGGCTTCTTTTGAACCGCAGTGATGCTTTTGATTTTAAGCAGAAGACCTGAAATATGAAGGATATCAAGATATCAAATGTATTTAAATGTGTCAAATCTTTCTCTCTCTGTGTCTGTGCGTTTCTCACACCTAAGGGTCATCTGAGACTTCAGAGATCCAAGCAACACTTACACAAAAACACTTGACGCTTTAAAAAGAAACCAGCTCGTAAAACTTCAGTCACACTGCTTGAGAAAGTCCCCTCCGTATGCATGGATATTGTGTAATGTTTTAACTCCCATCACATGCTTTAAATTATTAGGATTACTTCAAGATCTCCAGTTATTGTGCAGCTTCTCAGTATGTCACAGATTATAATAATTAAATGAAATTAAATTCAAAAGTGAAAGATCAAAAATGAATCTTTAGTAGCATACCATCTGAAGGTTCAGGTCTGACAAATGTCCCAGCTGTTACAGACACATAAATCTAACAAAAAGATAGGTTTAGTGTGAGACAGATCAAAAGCCACAGTAATCCTAAACTACAGAAATCAGAGATGTGGTTAACCAGGCCTCCAGGCGGAAAGAGGATCTTAAAGAAGAGCTTGAGTTCTATATGGTGAAGTTCTGAGTACATAAATTACAGTAGAGTGCCACAGCAAAGGGTCTAAATACTTAAATGATTTTAGCAAATGACCGCAAAATGTCAATGAAAAGTGTAAGGGGGTCTGATTACTTTCCATACCCACTGTATATATATATAATTTTATTTATCAATGGTGAATATAATTGTATCGGCCATCAATGAACAAAGATGCTTAGCTATAGATAAAAGAATGCTGTAGTAACACCATCTTCCAGAACTAAATCATGCCAACTAACCAAACCTAGTCCCAACTAGAAATATTCATAAACAGAACAAAGGATGAGTTAACAGAGATAATGGCATGAACTGAATTAACTAGTACCCTGAAGAAAAAAGTCCCTGTTAATGTTCCAGATTAATGTGTGTCTGGGAAACTGGCCATTTATGTTTTATGAATACCAGATATGAGCCATAATTCTGTCACAATCCTTGGTTGACTGATGTAATTCTTCCAGCAGTGCCAAGTTTTCATGTGATTGTCTTGACTTTCACCACCCCCAAAATCCAATGCAATTGACTAAAAAGCAAGCATGACTAATCAATTCCTGAACATTCTGCTCACATCGTCTGAGCTCATTTACAAACATAAAGCCAGACTTCTGCGCTCTCTCTCACAAACACTCGTTGTACAATACATTTGTTTTCAACAGGAAATATAGTCCTCAAGTCAAGTCACTCAATGGTCACTCTGCTATTTGCTATGTAAACTCGTATGCATATACGTACAGCTCATGTATATTTGAATAGGTAAATTACTAGTCTTATGTAGCACACTGAACTACAGTCTTTCCTTCACATCACCATTTAAATATTTATGTTTGGACCTGTGATGACTGAGGACTCACTACACTGAGACCTGCTGCATCCCTATATGAAATCAACATTAAAAAACACAAGCAAACATGTCAGAAAATAATAATGAAAAAAAAGGAGGTTTTCAGAAACAGCCTCTGACCAGATATCTCTCGTCATCTTTCATCTGAGGTGTGCGGATCAAGTGATTCTGCTCTCCTCTCCAGTCCCCAAAACGCCGAAAAAAGTAATTGGAGAGGAAACGGTTAATAGGATCCCTGATGATGTTTATGTAGACAGGCTGTTCTATCCTAAATCTAAAAAGAAACAAAGACAGAGACAAAGAGGATGAGCACTGAATTGATTTACCAATGTTAGGCTGCATTTTTATCTTGGATTAATCAGATGCATTCAGATAAATAATTCCTGATTTGCTTACCTTGTGAAATTAAGAAAGTGAACATGTCTGGTGTACAAATAAGGCTGTGGAATAGTGCTAATGTTTTTCATCAAATCCACCTGGCAAAAAATCCACACAAATAAACAGATCAAAATCCATGTTACATTACCATTTATGACCATCTCTTTATCCAACAATGCTGACAATTAAACAAAACAAACAAATAGGTTCAATACAATATTTCTTCAGAGACAGAAGGTGGATTCATTTCAAAACCAGAACCAGAAATGCCAAAACACTGCAAACAGACCTCATATCTCCAAGTTTCAGAATCACACACACCAAGAAAACATTCCTTACTTGGATCGTGCGTAGTGCAGTGGAAAGTTATTATGTCATCTGATGAGGCTGACTTGTCATTACCTTAATGTTTCCTAACGAGGGCCAGCTGGGGCCCTGGTCAGCTCTGATAGAGCCCATGTGCCCCTAAATGCATGTTACAGTCTCTAAAAACCTACACACACAGGCACAAGGAGACTTAACAATCCCTATAACTGATCGTCATAGGAAGAAGAGGATGGCGTAATGTTGGTCTGGTGTGCCAGGACGGTGTGTAGAGCGCAGCTTCCTGTAGCGCTCAACAATAGCTTCCAGAAGTTTCCAGTTTGGGAAAGACCACCCTCAGAATTCAGATGTCGTACCAAAACCTAAAGCTCTTCATGTTCCTTGACCCACTTCTCTGTCAAACAGCTAACAACACTGCAACAAGTGCTCACTCGCGCTCCAAACCTTTTATCAAATGCTGCGTCAAAGCCAAAACACACAAAGTCTGTAACAACCTGAGGTAGTGACATCACCTTAATGAGAAAATTTCCTGTTCCATAAACAGTTATACGGGCCCACAGATGGCTATACACTGTACTAAGCAACCACATCATAAGTAACACCTCAGGCTGGGTAAACAGTTAGTGGTTTGGTGCATTGAGACTAATTACAAATATCTTATTAGAATGACAGAACATCATGCATCATGCTCATGCTTTATTTTGCTTACTGCGACACAGTTAAAATTGATTTTAAACACACCTGGCTTACAAAGACTGAAAGTAACACTAAAGACCAACATACAGTCTTCAGAACCTTTCCATTTGAGTTCCACTGAGGGAAAGGCACAGCTTGTAACAAATGAGGGTGAGTAAATTATACAAATTGGCAGCTGACAGACTTCCCTAATATTCCCAAAATATTGGTTAAAAACAGACTGAACATTCCCTCTATCCACAAATAAACTTTCTTCTTGAAATGAGAGTTTCATGACCCTTATCCTGGAGTGAAATTTGCATTTGTGTAGGAGACTGTGCAGATGCTCCAAATAAGTAATCAGTCACAATCACAGCTGTCAGCCAGAGAAAACAAGTTCTGGAAGTGCAGTTAATGTGCACAAGGAAAGTTATGCTATTTAAGCCTATAGGATAATATTCCAAACAGTGTGGGTAATAAGATGATTAACCTTGACATCTGTATCAATAATCAATTCACTGCAGAGGATCCATTTTTCAAAATACCTTCATTAGTGTTCCACAGATAAGAGTCATCAAGGTTTGGAATGACAGAGAACATACTAAAAATACATCACACGGAAATGTCCTTTCTTTGGCTGTTATTCATTCGCGCTCTATCTGCCTGGACAAACATGGCAATGAAACCTGCATGTGTTCAGAGCTTACCACTGTAAACACACACACATTTAATATTAGCCTCGAGTATTTACTGTACATCTAACCAGTTTACTCTCGAAAACCTATGAATAAGGCATCACCCACAAAATCATTTTATTCAAAAAGGTCCTATAATTTCCAGACAGAATTATGAGTGTACTCCAGGATATGGAGAGTTCCTCATGTCACTTATTTCCCTCTCCCTCACAACAAACGCATATGAGTGTTATTTAATCAGCTTATTTATATGAACTTTTCATCGGTTGATTTTAGCAGTGTGTAGGTGTGACGTTTTGAAACGGGATGACAGAATGTTTTCTTTTCCTCACCGCAAGGAAGGAAAGTGTGTATTTTTCTCCACAATGAGTGCCATTCGGATGTGTTTCATTGGCGCTGGCATTCAGTGAGCATTTACCTTGGAAAAACACCTTTATTTAATCACATCAGTTTTCATCATAGTATGGTTTTTATTTTGCTGTACAATTTCTCAGAAGCATTAGTTGCCTCATACACACACACTGACCTGCTCATGCTTTGTGAGTCTGGTTTTGTTATGGATGTCAGAGGACACCAGGTTAAACTGGTGTTTTTCTGCCAGAATCCTTAGCAACAGGACGACTGTTCGACTTCCACACTTGCCAACCCTGTTGTAGATCACCTGACTTGGGAATGGCAGTTCCTAGACACACAGAGATTGGAATAGATGGAAATTAGAAATAACAACATCAACGAAAAAAGTCACATGGGCTATTTTAACGATGTCCTTGCTAGCTTTCTGGATCTTGATTGTGGTAGTACCCTTGTTGTCTATAGGAGGGTCAGAAAACTCTAAAATATCTTAATTTGTGATTTGAAGACTTATGGGTAGGTTTGAAGTAACATGAGGATGAGTAATTAATGACAGAATTTAATTTTTATGTCAAAAGCAGTGAGACAGGATGTTTAGTATTTATATGGGAATGTGTAACAAGGTTTTTAACCTGACTACAGTCAGCATTACATTTATTCAGCTCTGTAAACAAAAGCTAGACCCACCCCCCATGCCTTACATTATTCATTCTCTCTCAGTATTACACTCCACAGTGTGAAACAGCACTCTCCCAAAACAACAAATACAGTTTAAGTTGGCAGAGAATGCTCTCTTTGCATCTCATGAGCACACACACACACACATAACAGGCCTTGTCTGAGTCCAGCTGCCTCGCTAATTCTCCCCCATCCCGTGGTCCTAGTCGAAAGCAGGATGATTTATACACACGCACACATTGAACTGGACTTTGATTACATTACTTTCACTTTCAGGAAGTCATACTTTCCAGATGTTTTAGTATTAGCTGTAAAATGTTATATATTAATTTTTTTTAATATATATATATATATACTGCTTACACATGTGGTTTTAACCACATTCCTGTGCACATCTGCCTCTAAGGTGAGAAAATTGTGTTATTATCCCTTATTACACGGCTCTCTGGAATGATTGATTCTGATTGGTCAGTTGAGACATTTGCAGGTTCGTTCTTTTTGAATAATAACCGCTCCAAAGTAATAACGCAT
>JAUCMU010000789.1:0-10712 GCA_032275025.1 Enteromius treurensis | reverse complement strand
TAAGTACAAATGTGTAACAGGACATTGGTAACAACACTTTTTTCACTTTCAGCTACATTTTGTAACAGCAGTATGTATAACTGGAACAGGGGGTAATCAGGGGGTGTAGTTGGGTAGGTTTAGGGATATGTAAAGTGAGTGGAGTTGGTGCACCTCTGTAATACTAGGGTATATACATGGTAATTCCTCAAGAACTGCCCACTTAATATAAAGTGTAACATTCTGGACAACAACCACAATTTATATGTAAAGCCCAATTTACTGCCCGCTGCTGTGTAACATCAGAGTAATTACATGATAAATACATAGCACTTTTCTATTTAATATAAAGTGTAACACTTTATTTACCTAAAAGTGCATTTAGTAATGTTACACATTTGTACTTTTTAATACCAAAAAGTGTTGTTACCAATGTCCTGTTACACATTTATACCATTCTGAGGGTTGTTAGAAGTGTGTAGTTACAGAAATATTACAGCTGTAGATACTATGTACCGGCATGTACTTACACTGTGGTTACATACCACATACACATCTAGTTACTATGGAAGTACACAGGTATTAGGGACACTTAATATAAAGTGGGATGTTTATTTTAATTGTAATCTGTTGTTCAGTGTTACAAGAGTACTGTAAATTGAGCTCAACTTGTATTGAACCCAGAATATACCTTTCCTAAAGTTTCAAACAAGTCAAAACAAGTCATCTTCACCACATTAAAAACCAAGTGTAAATGCATCCATTATAATCGGATCACTGAAGATGTTTCTTGTCTATTTAACAAAAGCTGCGAGGATATCATGTTGTCGGAAAGTCAGAAACATTCTTGGCTTTAAAACGCAATGTCAGGCAATAAGAAACTAACGAGCAAGGTGATGAATAATTTACAAAACCGCAGACTTAATACTGATATAATCCGACAGTTTGCTGGAATTCGCCTCTCCCTCTTAACCTCCAATCGGAAGAGGATATCCCGCTTGTTAAAGGAGCAAAGGCTAAATGTAAGAACACGAATCCAGAGGCTACGCTAATGGCATTGAGCAGTGTGAACTTGAGATCGCTGGCAGATGTTTTTCGGTGGTATGGCGCACAAGCCGAGAGACTGTCAAGGTAATGAGTATTGATTGGGATTTGTCACGCTGGAGCTCTGAGAGGCAAGCGTGGGCTTGATCAGAGGGGTGAGTGGAACCGAGAAACGGATGGACGACAGATTCTCATAGACATCTGAGCTCCTCTGCATAAATCTCTTCAATGAGCTTGTGGGTTGTGGATATAAAACCCTGCTATGACTCAGCATTCTCTGCCATTGGGCTGGTGGAGGAAATTGACCTTTCATTTGAGGCCTACCACATGGTTTAATCAGTAACATACATCGTATATGTGAGGTCGTATAAATTCATACAACATAGCCATGTTGTCAAACACACACCTTGAGCTCCACAGACTTAGAATAATCCTAATCTTTTAATTATTCATTTATTTCATAAATATCCTTTCGAGTTGCATCACATGACATTTTGTAGCTTTAACTCGTCATAAAAAAGGTTGCATTTTTAAGACTCATTGATCTACTGTTTTTACATTACATTTTACAATTTGAATTGCCAACAATAGGTTGAATTAAACAAAATAAGGCTAAGTAGTAAAAATGGGAGAGAAAGATACATGCCTGAGAAATGGTTGGCCTGCCAGGTGGTTGGGTATTGACAAGAAATGCTGGCATGCAAACAAGGTGTTCCTCCCTAAGGGAGACAGCAGATGTGTTTAATTCATCACCTGGATCACTAAGGATGCAACTGATGTCAAGTGGAACTGCACCGGTTCTAGTTTGTATTAATACGGACCAAAAGATGTGTGTAAAAGATACGGAGAGAAAAAGTTTACATAAAATATTATTTTAAAGATGTTTTACTGTTAAGTTTTTAGTAGGACAGGGTAAATGTGCATGTCAATTTGTTCATTTATTTTATTGTATTTTATTTTATTTATTTTTACCTTGCAGTATATTCATGTTAATATGAATATATTCAAAACATTGTTAAAGCATTATTATATTAAATATACATATTTTATTACGCAATATTGTATATAAGAATGTATTAAAAATATTAATATTTGATGCAATATTTTAAATATTCTTGAACTAAATTATTTATTACTAACCTCTGAAGGTCAACGGCCTGCTTTATAATGCCATATATGCTTTTGAATGATAATGAAGTCAACCTTATTATTGCTACATAGCTAGAAATGAATATGTTGAAGTACAGTATACTTATCAAAATATACTTAAAGCAATTATCAGTTCATATATATAGATATATGTATATATATATATATATATATATATATATACATACGTATGAATGTATAGCCTATACAGTACATGTAAATATTTTTAAAATATAAACTGTATGTGTGTGTTTAAATCATTTTAATTTTACAGATGCTTTTAATAAGATACAGTTGAAAGTAGTAATATTGAATGTCTGATTGTTTTTCAAGGAATTGCATTATAAAAATAAGTAAGTAAGCTAAATATAAATAAAAGCAAACACCCTTATTGCTTCGTCTTGAGATGTAATGACTGCGACAGGTATTTGCATCTGACACATTCTGCAACGGACTGTAAAAATGTAGCTACAGTACTATGCATGTTGCGCATGATGGTTTTTTGAAATAACATGTTCCCACGTACTTGTTTGCTGCATATCAAAGGTGATTCCGAGCATTGCTACAACTAGCAACATTCATCTCAGAGCATGCACCTTTTCTTTGCATGTAGTGTGCTTGACCTGTTAAGATGCAATTGTGAATTTCAACAAGGTGTAACTAAGTAAGCTAAGGCGTAAATATTTATGCTCTGCATTTTATTGCAATATTAAACCTGCATACGCAAACAACAATGTGCAGTCAAACCACGTACAGAGCCAAGTGATAAGAAAACTAAATAGATCACTTAATAGGCAATGCGTTATTAAATGCTGTAGAAATGCGGATGGAATGAATTAGGTTCTCAATTGCTTTATTCTCAATGTCATTTTTTGTGTGTGTAATAATGCTATTATGTTAATTCAGGCAAGTACCTGTGTTAACATACAATACGATTTAAAGATGTAATGCTATTGTATAAAATCCTTTGTGTCTTCCTTCAAAAAGTGGTTCCTGTTTTCTCCACACTAGTTTTGGCAGACCACCCATGGTGCTTTTTCAAAGAACAATGCAGCGATTTTGTGAGGAATAAAAGAGAAATCTGTAAATAAATAAATAAGCTTGCACTATTGGAACTTTTGTCTGGGCGGCTCTTTGAAGCGGCTGTGAGAAACAAAAGCGAATGGAAATTCAAGTCTGTCTTTCAGCTGACGTTCTTCTCTGGAATTTACCAAAGAGACAGAAAGACCCTGTTTGTGAACTCTGCTAACTGTTTGTGAAAACCGTTTGAGTCGCAAGTCTTGTTGTATTCTCTCTATTCTTCCTGTATTTTTTTATATTCTTCAAAAACGCTTTCATCTTCCCGCCTCGACTCCTTCTCTTGATCGAACGCGTGATTGATTATTCTTTTCTGCGCCAGGGTCAAAGCGGCTGTATGCATGATGTTTCTCATTTAGCAGCTCCAGCAATATGCTGCATAATCAAAAAACAATGCAAATCAAAAAACTATATTGTATCCTAAATATTTCAACTGTGTATTGGAGAATAGGCAGTTTTGGTCTAATACCCCAACTTTAAAAAGTAAAGACAGACAATAATTACGGTTTTCTTTTACTATCCTGTTGCATTCGGACGAATGTCACGTTGAATAAATAAAATTGTTGTAACTGATTTTTATGATTTTATGTTCTTTTAAAAAAATAAATAAATAGAAAATCAAGGTCAGCAAAGTTAAATGCTGAACTATTCTATAGGCGCTTGCTTCAACATGTCAGAAGCGTTGTAAAATAGAAGAATGGATTATATCTATTCAAAAGTGGGTTTACATTTAGTCAATATAAATCTAGAGAAAAACTGATGATACTGTATAACAGTACAAATAGTCCCTCTATAGCTCTAATATTGTAACATTTTAAATCCTGTATTAACTCCTTGACTCTTACCACGGATTTGTCAGTGAATTTTTCAACTGTCCCAGCAACTTTTGTGAAAAACGCCCACATGCCAACCAATCAATGAGAAAGTAGAACAATTGATCGTGGTCTAACTAGGTGGAATATGTGCCAAGACAGAGACCAAAAGGGACCAACAATTCAACATGGTCTGCGACTCAGACTGAGGATAGTCTTGAATGCTATGACACTGCAAATATGAGACCAATATGTGGCGCTGCACAAAATATACAGATTTGCTGTCCACATGAAAGCTCAAGGGTGTCATTTTCAGATTTATCCACCCTGGGACCCCTTTTAAAAAAAAGAGTGGTTTCACGCTCCCTAAACGCCACGACGAAGAGTCTGATAAAAGTGTTTTGCTTATACAGCTAAACACATCTCTGTTTGGCTGGGACCTCAGTCGAGTCTAAGTCAGAGACATAAAGAAAAGTCCAAGACCTAGTTCAGTCAATGTGCTTTATTTTATGTCAGCATTATAGTTGAGACCCACTCAATCGATTTCTTTCTAGTTTGAGTCTGAGTCAAGACAAAGATACTGTATTAAGCCCAAGTGCACCAGAGTCCAATGTCTTGAGTACTGCTTTAGTAAGTTATGTTACACCCAAAACAACAAGAAAATTAAAATTAGAAGGCAGATTCAGCATTTTCCCGAAGAAGCGTTTCGCTATTAACATCTCAGGTAGTTTTCTTCACAAGATTGTCAAGTGAAGTGATCGGATCACATGAAACATTTTGATAACAAAAGTACGTCTGAAGCTCACCTTTTGTTGTCGTTTTGCTAATGCTATTGGATCATGGAGGCTCCAGACCTTCAGTAGTAAATACTAGGCGTTGAGGCTCTGAACTGGTAACAAAAATATTGACTATTCAGCCCCAGGTAAAGCTTTTTGATGTTAACTCTGGGATGGGAAACCTGAACTCGCTGTATATCTTGCAGACGACCACCAAGCAGCAGACCGCAGGCGTTTCGAGCGATACCATGCAGGTTTCTTTCACACCAGGGTAAAATTCCTTTTTAACAAAACAACCGTCAGAATTGTCGGGGTTAGGAAAGAAATCAAGATAAATGTAGTCGAATAGAACACACTTTCTGATTCTGAGCTCTGTGCTTCCTAGCTAGAATCTCCACTCTCAGGTAGATGGGCCTCAGGGCTCCAGGATTCCCACTTTGGGTTCATCTTGTCAAAAGATTACCTAGTGTCTGTGATCACAGAGAGTACAGGACATTTCCCTACCCAGAACCACCACACGTTGTATTTCTTTGTAGTCATTTCATGCTCAAATAAATAACTCCAAATGTGGGGCAGTGCCCCACAATCCTTCCTCCCTCCTCCTCCCCACATCCTCTGTTTTCCGTCTCCGTGTGGATGAGCACAAGCACTGTCTTTTTGGGGGGTGGGGTGAGGGATTACGCTAAGCCTAAACTCGGAGAGACCAGCCCTTATCTTGCCGGCAGCAGCTCAGTGCACCAGAGAGAGTGAAAGATAGAGAGAAAGAGAGAGAGAGAGGGGGCTTGGAAGAGACAGTTTCAGGCGAAAATAAAAAGCCAGTAACCATGGCTAACAGGAATACACAATATATCCATTCACTTCACACTTCTCCCTTTGGCAGATTTGCTCATCTTTGTGTTTAGGCACAGATGTACAGCCTGTTTTCTTAGATATTTAACCAGTTTTTGATCCGCGTGGAATAGATCTTTTTTTTTTTTTTTTTTTTTTTAAGTAGTATGGACATCAGTTTAGGTAGATGCAGAATTTAATTAGATGTGAGTGAACAATTGGAAATGCATCTTTTAAAAGACTTTAATTTTCAGCACATATTTTCACAAATTTCTATATTTCTTTTAAATGTCAATAAAAATACTAAAAATAACAATGTTTACTTAACCATTGCCATTTTTTCCACTCGTGAGGAGTCATGGTGATGGATGTTTGTAGGTTTACACTGAAGCCAGCGCACTGACCTTTAATTTTATTCAATGGAGATGCAGGCATGTATCTTTATGTAGCAAAGGAGTGCAAAGAGACACTTTTGAAAATTTCTGGTATAAACACACACATTGACTAGAGTGGCTGTCCAGTGGCCATGTCATAGACGTAATGCAGAGTAAATAAGGGGTTAACATCAATGGCAAGGAAAGCCCTTTATACTTGAGAGCACCCACACATGAGATGTTTTTTTGGAGGTCATAGTATCTTAAGTAAATGCGAAAAAAATAATAAAATAAAAAAATAATAATAATAATAAAAAACAGCAACTTTCATTGCAGTTTAGCAAAATATTCCTTTTTCGGATTGCCTAAAAAACCACCAATAAATGGGAGTTTTTGCAAAATTGATGTTTCCATTTGGCATATTGTCAATTTGCACAATTTGAAGGGTAATGGAAATACAGCTACTGACCCTGTCCAGGAATGTTCTTGGAGACTCGATTGTTAAGAAGAAAGGCATGACATCATTATTCCTGGCGCCAACAAAAGGTGCAGTCAACCCTTTACCTGGAACATATGGCCACTGTGTCCTTTCTCCAATCGATTCTACCAATTGCCAAATCTTCTATTATGTCTACATTATTCATACGTACGGTCCACCCTCTTCCTATCTATTTCCTGGATGAAATCCACCCAGACAATAGGTAGACAGCAGCAGGAACAAGACCCCACTATATCAGGCTGCCACCCCATTCACCTGGCCTAATTACCGTGGCCCTTTGGGGGCTGCAATCCTGAGAGAGGCCCAGGCCCCTGGGGTCCTCAAGAAACTCAGATTTCTGCACTGCCGTTACACAAGTAACTGCTTTCCGAGTAACTCTTAAAAACAGCAGAGGGTACCTTAATGTATTGCAACAAATCCAACACAAGCACTTTTGGGACCAGTTAGCCGTTTGCAAGTGGTCATGCATTTCTTTCTATATGCAAGAGTACTTATCCAGTCTTGAAACAAGTGATTTATGATTTCATGAACTTGTTAAAAATAACATCTCACAGGGAGGTCAGTTCAATGTGACAGAGTGTACAGTTACAGGATTGTTAGTATTTGTTGTTAAGCCTCGTTAACTTCAATGTTGCTTAAAGCTCAACTATGAACTCTATAAAACATGAGCTGTGATTTATGGGGCACTAACTGCGGCAAAAATAAGCCGCAGTCATCAAACATTGCGAAGCTTAAAAAGAGATTTTTTTTCAATGACTCGGCCAAACACAGGGGTTTGGAAGTATTAATCATAGAAGCTTTACGCTGGCCTTTTTGTCTTGGAGAAGCAACAGTCTCAGAGAAAAGAAAAAAAATGCTTACAAAATCCCAGACCCCTCTGTCAAACAATACAACTCCTCCAAAGAGTGAGTTACTCTGAGGAAAAATAAATAGGACAAGTTTTAACAGCTCATTTCTCAAATCTTTTTTGTTGTACCAGGAAACGGCGGGTTCTAATCGAGTGTATCCACGCTGTCCTACAAAGAGTTGTGTGAAACCTCAACGTCTTCAAAAATTTCTAGTTTGTGCAGAAACACAGTAAATCAACAAGGAAATGTACACTGGAATATGGCTATCTGGGGCTTTTCCACCTGGGTTCAATATAAGTTGCATCATCGATAAAAGTCGCATTCTGTGCATTTAAGCATTCTTCTACACAAAACGTAAGCTACTTGTAAATGGCATGACAGGATTTTCATGTTTGGATAAACTATTCCTGGGCTAAAACAGGGAGGTGGCATGAGTACCATGAGAGATGGACAAGACAATGGCTCTTTCTTCAACCATCCTGATCCTATCAGTTCATTCCTGAGCGTACAGATGAAAGCATACCCGTAATTGGAGGCAGGAGGGGGGCTGGCGGATGTAATGAAAGCAAAGAAAAGAGAAAGTAAGGAAGGAGTGAAACAGAAATGGCTTTAATTCCTTTAAATAAGGTCGATGAAAACAGCGGTTTGGTAAGCCAGACTCTCCTATTCATTCAGCCAAAGTATGACTTGACTGACAACAGTGACACAGGACTCCCACACTAATAACCCTTCCTTGCGCACAGGGTCTTTGTCCTGGTTTCTTTGGCTGAACTCTTTTTCTTCGTAACCTTGAGACATCACATCAGTCAGTCATAAAAGAAGTAACCTTTTTCAAAGCAAAGCATTTGCTAGTCAATTCTATTTCCAATCTGAAGAAGTTAGAAGGCCTAAAGGGACCCAAGGCTACATGTTTTTGGGGGCAGTGCAATCCCCTATCCTGTGGTAAGGGACTACGAAAATCCGCCCAAAGTTTCACAAGTTCACCTGCCCATCCAATCCTTAAATATTTTGGATCGCTGTCCTCAAACGAAGCTCAAACCTGTGCCTTAGCTTGAGCTTCGAGTTCAACCCCCCCCCCTATTGTCAAAGCAGGATGGGGATGCTAAAAGAATTGTTGCTTGGATGGTGCATTGGTTGCTGCTTGCATTAACTCATAATTGACAGGACTGAATGAGTAGGCTCATCCCGAACCTACGTTTAGAAGTTCATCTAATGTTAGACAACTCGAGAAAATGTGGGTTTGGTAGATACCAGTTTTTGGAAGTCCTTAGCCAGTCTCCTAAGGTTTTAAGAGATTCCTAGAAGTCAGAGGCCCCGGGACACTGGTACAATCCATAATCCAGCCCTCTGGGATAAAAGCGAGATGGACACAAAGACACACTTTGTCAACATGACATAGCATTCACGAACCATTTTACTTCTGTAATGTGATGCTTTTCTAGCTGAATACCAAAGTTTTGCTTTGAAATGCATGTATGCTGGTGTTTGATTCTATCTATTAGGAACTGACTAGATCATTGGACCACTTTAAAATATATATTACCATTAAGGATGCACATTACACAGTAAGATTAAGTTGACACACATGTACAGTACCTTTTTATTATGTTCGTGAATTTGCACATGAGATGCGTTTGCAAATGAGTTTTAAAAATGTAATAAAAAAATGAATTCTAAATGTGCAAAAAAATAAATAAAAACAATCGAAATCACACATACACAAAAACCACTTACTCTGTCGCATACAGTGAAAGAGTGAGAAAAGCTGCGCTGTAGCTTCAGCCATAAGGTTTTTTCTGAATAACACAGATAACGCATACTGTATGTACAGCTGGCTAATGAGATGTCTGTAATCTGGGTCTGTATAATTGCGAGAACTGGTGAGAATGATGGACTTGGCATTGCTCGAGGATTGGGTGAGTATGGAAGCTTGTTACTCAGAATTGCAAGTTTACATAAAAATACAAAAAGTATATAAATATATAAAAGAATTGTGAGATGAACTTCACAAGTTTTAACTTGAACTTAACAATATTTATTTCAATTGTTTTATTCGGTGGAAACCAGCTTCCATATGTGAGAGCGCATCTACAAACAGCACCGATTTTGATCACAGTTATGAAAGCCTGTAAAGAAAAGCGTGTGTAGAAACTCTTATATTCATATGCATATGGTTTGTCATTTGTTTTATGCCTTGTGAGTACATTGTAGAGTACTCCAAATTGTTTTATCAACACATACTCACACTCCAAGTTGGTCTAGACCCTTTTGCGTCACTTTTTAAAGATCAAGGTACCCCTTGTAGTCACTTTTTGACGCGAAGGGTCCTCCATTGTTTTAAAAAGGAAACCCTAGTGTCAAAATACAGACGAGATAATTGTTTTAATTTTATCCTCATAATTAAAAGATATATTGTGCAAAAACAATGGCATTATTGCATATATGTAGGGGTGTGGTTTGTCAATGTAAACAGTCAAAAAAGTTTTATTTAAATGATATTATTAACACATTTATGAGAGTTGGAGAGTGAGAATGTGGTGGTTCTATCATAATAAAGGCGAAAATGCAAGAAAATACATCTTTTTAATAAAAAAACTGTCCAACGAATAATCACAATTAATCACATCCAAAGTAAAGTTTTTTTTTTATGTAATATAAGTGTGTATATTTATTATTTATAAATACGTTATACATAACAAAGAATATTTATTAATTTAAAAGACATATGCATGTGCTGTTACATCCACACCAGGCTCCACCCTCACTCAGTCACAGCGTTCACTCTCAGCAGAATTCTAATGACGATCAGCTGTCACCATCACCTGGATCCAATCATCACGCAATCATCCAACCACAAAAAAACACACATCACCTCTCATTCAGTGTCAGAGCTCGTTTCTCAGCAAGTGGACTAATCTCTGACAAGACAAAGCTTTATTATGATTACTTACCTTTATACTTACCCAGTGATACTTCCCTGTGTGTTCTCTCCAGGCTCCTTGGAATCCCTCCTGTGTATCCTGTGTCATCGAAGTGTGGTGTTGTGGTTCATTTGTGTTGTTGTGTCCAGGGGCGAAGCAAAAGCGAGAGTCCTGGGGGCAAGCAAGGTCTATAACAATAAATCCAATAACAGGGAACACAAGGAAACATAGAACGCTAAGGAAAATGCAATGCATACACCATCAATGATCCGTACATACACAAAGACACATGGGGCTTATATACACATGAAAGTTAGGCTAGGGCAGTGTTTCTCAATCCCGGTCCTCGCGCCCCACCGCTCTGCACATTTCGTATGTTTCTCTTGTCGCTTCAGACATTTGTTC